>WHPZ01581390.1:0-15317 GCA_016617965.1 Macrosiphum rosae
TTATTTTTATTAGGACTTTTGGTTATTTTGTATTCATTTTTATAAATATTATGTATTGTAAAATTGTGTATAAATTATTGTAATTAATTATTAAGACTCCCTACTCTTACCACAAGCTATTGCTTATAGAGAGCAGGTATCAACTTAAAATGTTAATTAATAGCCTCATATTAGACACTGAGATAGAAGTAGCAAAGAACTCTAAAATATTAATTTTACTTATGACTATTTTTTCTACGAACAAATACTGGTTAATATAAGCTTATATATAAACTTATAATAACTTATATAATTTAGTATTGTAAAAATAATGCCAAGACTTTCTGTATCATATAAATGTGATAAGACTTATAACAATGAGCTATTAGTACTTTACCTGTAAGCTTGATGTACTGGTATAGTTTGTTGAGTCCATGCTGTTTTTGATGCACTTATAATATGTGAATCCCTACTGGAATGTGCTACCGGAGGCTGTAATTGATAGTCCATGGGATTGGAAATGTTGCGTTTATGTGCCGAGGGTATTGCATATGATAAACGTTTATCACTAAAATAGATATTAATAAATTATTAATACAATGTAATAGATTTCTCTAGGGCTATTGTTTTTGTAGTACCCTGCATAAACTATATGTTGATCATGAGAAGTGACATAATGGTAAGGATCTTTGCAGTTTGTCCCACTACAATAGTATTCGATAGCTTGTGGTGGTTCTGGTTTGCTCGTTCCCAAAGTGTTGAAAATATTACAATCTTGACTTTGATGTGTGTGTTGTCCTTTTGATACAATTCTCTTTAGTTGTGACTGAGACATAGAATTGCCACTATGGGAAGAGCTACAAATATAAGGGACAATTTAAGACTTACTCTACTTATTATAATATAAATATAATATGGTGAAATGAAACAGTTAATAATACAGTTTTAAATATATTGATTGCTTCAAACTTTCATTACATCAACATAACTACAATTTATAATATAAAGATAATGTGAAGAAGATGTAGAATTTACAAACTGAGAATGACACTATTTCCTACAGGAAAAATGAAGAAAATAAACATTATCATAATATAAAAATATAAATAAATAATGTTAAATAAGATTTCAGGAAGTCTAATATTAGTCACCAAACAAAACATTTATAAATTCATAGTTATTTCTCTGTAAGGAAAATATAATTTAGTTAAGTCACTGAGTCAAGTTTAATTAAAATTTTTGTTTTGTTAATTGGACAGTTAGGCGTCCAGTGTTATGTCAGAAGACTGTAGCATCTATATATAGGCAATAACTCTATTGTTGGTTTCAATAAGTTATAAGTAATACCTTACAAATAATATTAAATAAATAAGTATATTTCATACCTATAATGGGGTTCGTGTTTTATTTCACTGGGTAATTGTGATTGTGGCATATAAATAGGTTGCTGAGAGTTATTGGTAATTGAAGAATGTTGAGGATATTGACCAGCATTTAACTCTAAACCTGAAGGACTATTGCGGCAAGCGATATATTCACCATTCTGAAAAATCAAGTTAAAAAAAAAATATATTATTTAATTAGTAATAATTAATTAGTCCAAGAATTGTTTTATAAAAGAATAGATTAAATCATAGAATACTGAAGGCAGCGAGGCATTACAAATTAAGTTAAATAAAACCTAAATCACTTCGTGTAGGTACACTATATAGA
Source organism: Macrosiphum rosae (assembly GCA_016617965.1). Taxonomy (NCBI): domain Eukaryota; kingdom Metazoa; phylum Arthropoda; class Insecta; order Hemiptera; family Aphididae; genus Macrosiphum; species Macrosiphum rosae. Next base: position 1,693 of record WHPZ01581390.1, read on the forward strand.
CCTGCAAGGGCCTTAAATTTTAGGCCCGTTCTGGTCCATCAATTTTATAATCTGGCACGGCCCGGTCCAAAAAATATTGTGAAAATAAATATAATATTATTATGGTATATAGTTTTATTGTACCCACCAATCAATATATTATTATATTCATTGTGATTGTATCTATCCAAAGAGTATACTCTATTACTCTATATGTATCTATCTGTACCAACGTCGGTTTTATCATTATTATTTATTATTTTAAATTGTGATTATTTATTGTCTACTAAATTGTATGTTTACTTTGAATAGTATTATACTTATATTACAATAATTGAATGATATTCTTACTTGTATATTAGAACTTTTTGATGAAGATTGGTAAATTACTGGAGTTGAACGTAAACTTTGAAGTTGTTTTTGATGGTACGTCAAAGGTTTAGATGGTAATAGTTCTTCATTATCACTCTCACCAACTGTTACACATGAAATTACATTTTTACGGTTGTTACGATTAGTTTTGATATTCATCTGAACTCTGGATAAAAAAATACAAAAATGTTAGGCATCCAATTTTATATGAAATAATTCTAAATATACCCTTTAGATGAAGCTTCATCTTCACTGTCAGATATTGTAATGACAGAAACAGCAGGAGATGGAGTGTCATGAATAGTTATAGTATGTTGTCTATTGTTAATCTACAAAATACATATTTTATTTTATTTTAATTAAATTAATTCACAGTAATGCTATAATTTAATACACATTTTTAATTTAAGAATTTAATAAAATACCAGTTGTTTATAAGAAGGAGAAGGTTGGTGCCAATTTGGAATAGTGTCTGAAGTAGATAATAAACTTCCTCTGTTAATTCTTCCATCATATTCTGTAAGTATATATTTTTTTAAATATTAAAATTGATAATATAAAAATGATAATTATGAATTAGTGAATCAAACCTTGAGGAGGAGTTCCTTCTTTGACCCGTTTTTTCACTGGGCTGAGTTGATTTGTAGTGTTTATAACAGTATCCTTTTTATCTTGCCTATGATGATGATGGTGGTGATGTGCAGGCGGTGCTTGTTGATAGTTTGAATGGTGATGATGTGATTGAGGTGGAGCCATGTGTTTGGTTGAACGTGATTTATTATTAGAACTTCCCCAAATTGTACCAACCATTGTGGGGCTTTCCAACAGTCCATCATAAACATCAGCTGTAGTAAAAGCAACTTGCCGTTGATCCTATGGTAAATTGTGTACTTATAAAATAATTGCTAAGGTGTCATATAAATATACTAAATAAAGAATAGTACTTGTAATATTGCAGTAGCCGAATCAACAATTAGAGGCCTAGGAACTGCCCAATCAGCTGCGGCCGCGGCAGCAGATGCAGAATGCCATGCTGCCGAAGCTGCTCCTGCTCCAGGAGGAACTATAGTCATTTGACGATGATGAGGTCCAGGGGGAGCTGGCCAAGTAGCAATCATTTGACGGCTTCCATCAACCATAGATACAGGCACATATTGCTGTTGACCACCACCAGGCTATATTTTATAAGTATTTTTAAATAAATAAATTTGTATGTTTATAAGTAATTTACTAATAAAATTAATAAAATTAATAAAATAAAATTAACTACTAAATAATTGATAATAACTGTTTTTAAAAATATATCAAAGAACCGCAAATTGTATATACTATACTCTATTCAGATTAAGAACATACCAGGCGGCCATGGTCAAAACCGGTTTTGCTACGTAAATCTGGTATGATCTTATTCTGAATAGACTATAGAAAAACTGAAAACAAAATACTGAAGTAATACTTGTATAGTGAAAAAACGACCTGATCAGGTAGCAGATACCAATATTTATCATCCGTATAATAACAAATTAAGTAATTAAATAACATTTTTGTGTAAAAACCAACTATTTCAAGTAATATAAATATAAGATTTATGTTAGACAACAGAAAATTTTAAAAAATAAATAAATTGATGATAGTTATTAGATAGGATAATGAATATTTTTTGTGCACATCATATTTTATTATTTTTAATGGAATGTTTTAAAGCCACTTGTAAATAATACAATTTCATCGGTATATTACTAAGGACCGGTTCAGAGATACGACCCATGCGCCTAGATTATTGTGTGCATTGGTCGTTGTAGGTCAGACATTTTGTAATAGTGTTAATATTAAAAACAAGCAATACTGGTGATTTTGACTTGTCAAGAATACTTTATTTTAAAAATAAAACGAAATCAAGAACCTGTTGTTCCTTTAGTTTTGGTTTACTAACTATAATTTTTTTGGTTATTACTACTTGAAAATTATAATTTAACAGCTTTAGAAATACTAATTACCTGTTGAGTAATCAAACTAGTAGAATGTTGTATTTGTAATTGTGATGGATGAGGAGGAGGTGGCATAACAGCTACATGTTTTGGAGGTGATGTTCCAGTTTGATAAGCTCCAGGACCAGCAGAACAAAGTATTGATAAATGAGCTTGATGTTGATTTGAGCTACCACTATATTGTCGAGCCATTGATCGACTGTTATATAACTGATACTAGAACATTTAAATTAAATAAATGAGAATAATTTTGATTTATTTTATAATTATTTATTATATATAATTATATATATATATATAAATACCTGGTTATTAAAAGCAAGAGTGACATTGGCATTAGTTGCTGGCACCAGTACAGCTTGCCCAGAACTTGAATGATGATCAGGTAAGGCTCGTCGACAAACTTCCATCATTTGTACACTTGCTTTAACGTTATCACATCGGGCAAAATCAACCAAATGTGCTAATGTAACAAATGGATGCAGAAGAGCAGTATTAGGATGTATTCTATTAGCCTGTAAAAAATGCATCCATAATAAAATAAATAATATCAGACTTAAGAGTGAGTTTAAATTAAAATATAATTTTTGTCTTAATTACAGGGTCCATAGATAACATTCTTTTAAGAAGATCAATAAATTCTCGTCTATCTGCTTTTTCTGCTAAAAGTTCACCACCTTCCAAATCCGTTGGCACATTAACTTGTCCAATATCATCCAAACAATTAAATATATATTTTCTTGCTTCTTTAGATTTAATTCCAGTTTCAGCTTCATGTTCTTCCATTATCTAATTAAGTTTCGTATGCATTTAAATAAAATCAAAAATGAATGTAATAAGTTAATTTACTTTTAGTCTCCAATTATTTTGATATGTAACATCCCTATAGAAGAACTTGGAGGTTTTTGATGCATTTGTCAACATGTCTAAATTTGGTAAATTTTGTGTTTGACATATGTAACGTATTTGATCATATTCTGATGACCCTGGATATAATGGCCAACCCAAAAACAGTTCTGCTACTACACATCCTAAACTCCACATATCAATTGCTTCACAAAATGGTAAACCTTGTTTTTAATCATAAACACTATTAATGCATATCATAATTAAGATTGTAAACAATACCTATACTATATACTTTACTAAATATTAAATAATTATCAATATGTTTACCAAGTATGATTTCAGGAGCTCTATAGTATCGGCTTTGCAAATAAGTGTTGCATACAGCTTTACTTTTATGAGATGCACTACCAAAATCAATCACTTTAACTCTGTAAGGTTGACGGATAGGATCAACTAGCATTATATTTTCTGGTTTTAAGTCTGCATGAATAAGACCCAAATCCTGTGGGACAAAAAATAACATATAAGTATATAACCATTAATTATTAAATTATAAATTAATGTACTTAATAAAAAGTACAATATAAATAAGTAATAGAAATTAGTAAATTACCTACATATTTAATAACAGGTATAAAATAAATTGAGCAATTACCTTTAACTTTAACAAAGCAGTCAATACTTGTTGTAATATTGGTCGAATAAATTTTAAAGGTAGTGGACTAAATTTGTTTTGCTTCAGGAAATCATATAAATTTTGCTCCAACATTTCAAACACCAAACAAGTATGATTTTTGTGTTGAAAACATTCATACGCACGGACAAAGTTGTATTCATCTGCATTTTCTTGGCTCAATCGTGACAGAATACTTACCTAAAAAATAAATATTAATTTATATTATTATCATTTACTAACTACTACTAAGAATTTATGATAAAAAATTTGTAAAGCAAACAATGTATTTAGTTTTTGTTTATTAAATATTAGTGATTTGTTAAAGCAACAAATTATATTAAGTAAAGAATGAGATTTATTCCTTAACTCATATGAGTACTTCATGAGATATATTTGAATATACATTTTTAAACCAAATTAAATATATGTTAAAATCACCATTTTCCTACTACTACCTTTAAATTTCTCAGGGCTTTATAATATTATTTTAAATATTAAATTAGTATAATTAAATTCAAAATTAATTTGCAACTTAAGACATATTATATAAATATGAAAAAAAAAGTATTTTTTGTTTTGTTTTGCCAAAATCCATTTAGAACATCTCTGCCAAATGTTAGAATATTGTATAATACTTAAACTACTATTATTATCTTATACATTAAAAAAATTAGTCAACCCTATTTTGTGGGTTCTATGGAAAAAAAATATGTATAAACACAGTTAAATTGTATAAATCCTTTGAAAGTTTTAAAAAGTTTTATTTAGGTATACTAAAATGTATTATTACAACAATATCCCAGGCACCTACCTAAAATATCAAATATATCTGAATCGGAAAAAAATTAGTTTTAAATTATTATAATGTTAACATACATACATTATTATGTACAGTTTACACTACATACACAACTTGATTCATATATATGTTTTTTTTTCTCTCTCTCTTTCTCCTTCCCCCCTGTTTTCCCCTAAATACTATCTTATATTTAAAATGTAATTGGAATTTTTTTTCCGTAATAAAAAAACAACAATAATAATAATAATAATAATAATAATATATAGGAATGTAGATTACTTACTTCAATCTGACCTTGCCTAGCATACGATGGATGGTTCTTTAGTATTTTGATTGCAACAATTTCATTTGTTCCTTTTTTCCAGCATTTTACAACCTAAAATATAATATATATAATGTTTTTAACTAATATTACTGTAGAATTAATTATGTGTTTACCTGACCAAAAGTTCCTCGGCCTAAAAACTCTAGAACTTCATACTGATTTGTCATTGAGTACAGTACTTCGTGCTGAACCAACTGATAATCACCATCAGCACCCTGTTTCCCTTGTTGCCCCGTTGTGGTAGTGGTAGTAGTAGTAGTAGTTGATGCAGTATTTGCTCCTCCGACTCCAAAACTTGACTCCACACCATTTGTTATACTGCCTTCACACGACTTCCGCTATACAATTAATTTTTTTAAATAACACAAATTGATATCATAAATGTATAAAAACGTAATAAATAAATTGGATACGGCCCTTCAGAATGAATATTAATAAAATAATGCAATTATTATGAGAGTTTTAAGAAGCAATTAAATAATGAAAATGGGAAATTGCATTAATATTATGACAAAGTATCTTCATTATTAAGAGTATCTACTAATGGGTAAACAAAATAAACAAGAAATTAATGATGGTAATGTATAAGGAAAAATATTTTTGAATTTTAATATTTTAAAATCAATAATAATTGTAGTTCAGTTAGTGTTATTTTACCTTTTGTCCACAGCGTTGGTACGTGTCTAACAATTTGATGGTTGATGCCCGTATGAAATTCTGATTATGTGCAGATGATGGACTGGTCTTAATGTTGGATGGTGCAATAGAAGTACCATGGTGTTTGCGGTACTTAATAGGTTCATATGGCACTAACTCAACAATTGGTTCGTAATGGTGGTGAAGCGAACTCAATTTGTATTTATTATGGTGGTAGTTTTCAGGGCCGCAAGCGGCGTTATGTAGTTGGTCCAGCTTGCGTTTTTTGTGATGCGTGACAAGTGCGACACTATCGTCTGCCACCAACCGTTCTGAACACAAACCTTGTGATTGACTGCTGTACATGTCACTCTGTAAACAAAATGTAATAAGAAATATATAGGTATGTAAGTATTTTTGAATTAATAATATAATATGTAGGTACTCTTATTTATAATAAGCCCAATATTTACTAAATACCCAAAATTATACCTATGTATCAAAACGATATGTCTATTTGTAGGTACTAAGATCTAAAATTGTAGGGAATAACACCTACTTTTTGTTGATGTCAAATAATGCAGAAACCTATAAATAATATATATACATCAACTAAAGAGTAAAACATTCTATTAAAATACAGGCATAAGTAATATATTAATTCTTGTAATTTGATTCATTAAAAATTGAAGAATAATTTATTAAATTATAATTAGTGCTGTTATTTATATATTTTATGTTTAACTACAAAAATGTTATTTACCTATTACGCATCATTTTTATTATAACAAAAGGTAAACTTTATAATTTATTACATAAAAGATAAACTATTACCTCGAATATTACCTAACATAGGTTAACATGAATAATGAATATAAGAAGGATCCTATCTAACCATAGAATATTAAGCGAGATATTAAGTGAATTCTTAGGTGTGTATAGAAAAACAAGTAACTTGACACTTATACCAAAACTGAAAACAATTTTATTAGGAAAGACCTAATACCTACCTACTAAATAGTAATTTAATTTAAGATAATTTTTACACACAGGTAATTATGTAGAAAATATTGTTTAATATAAATATATAGTTTACAAATTGTTCACTAGGTGTCTTTTGTGCCCATCTCAGAAAATTGTGACAATTGGAGCCACCAGTTAGTAACCACTCAAAACGCGTTACAAGTAAATAATTTACAGATTGAATCCTGACAATTAAAGTAATAACTTTAAAAACTGAAGTAATAACTAGTAGGTACCTACAAGATCTATTTTATTTTTATAATGTATTATTTATTCAAGTGAGAAGATAAGTAAGAAGTAAGAAGGAATAGTTGGGTTGTAAATTAGTAAAAATTACTTTGTGTAAAATGTTGTGGGTAGGTACCTACTTTAAAACCAGAAAATGTATAATTAATGGATATCATAACATAGTTCTTTGGTTTTATACCAAGTTTTTTTTAAATTTACATTTAATATTCTAAATTGAATACATAATAAGAATCAAATGTTGCTTGATAATTATTTTTTACTATGGAAACTGTTAACATAATTTTTCTTTTACTTTGATCACTATAACAAAACTACAAAAGTATCAAATAAGTATTTTTGGTAGATCACAATGAGGCATATTTTCACTGAGGTGGTTAATATATTTTTAAATACTTATTTTAGTACACGGCTATGAAGGCAATGAAGATATTCATACAAAAACATGGCATAGGTACTCACTGCACAACACGGAAACAGTGCCACAGTGGCAATGAGGATACCATGGCCCCCGCCCAATATATTGTTATCCCTCACAATTGTATTATGCTAGTGTTTCCTCACTGTCATCTATTACAGTAGGAGGATGTTGAATACTATTTTTTTATTTTCATAAATATGTAGGTAACATTCTGTATAACATTCCTGTTCTATCTAGATTTCTTATAGGAACATTTGTTCAGTTGTTAGTTCTTTCAAACAAGACTGAAGAATACACTTAACCATCTTATGCATATAAACAGATTTATTGGGAACAAGACTTGTCAGTGAATTTTGTGAAAATAATCAGAATTTTGCTAGGAGGTGCTAATAATTTGTTGTAAAGAGAAGCCTTACGAGAATTTCTCAAACATTTGGTATGCATATGCATTGCATTTTATACATTTATAACATAACAATTTAGACTTTTGATGCATTTTAAATTACAATTTTAATACATAGTAACATCCTAGGTAACATCTTACACAATACTTCCCCAAAACATTAAAATAATTTTTTAATTTTCCTGAAATGATGAGGAGAGTTACAGTCCCCTAAGACCCTTGGCTAAGCTACTATAAATGTGTGTATACAACAGGTTGTTTTTTTAAATTTATCCTAACTAGATAATATATCTTAAAAAAGATAAATTAAAAATGTAAATGTCTTATATCACTGATTCCTTTTATGTCATACTGACAAACTGATACAATAATTAAGTCCATTAAAAGTAAATGGTACCTTTATAAGTCTAGGTACTAAACGAGCACTAAATAAGTAATACATACAAATAAAAGTATTGTATATAAAAGCTGGTTGTTATACAAACTGAAAACAATAATACTAGAAAGTAGATAAAACAAATAGATAGGTTAAATGCTTATTAAAATTTAAGAAAGATGATAGGTATATAGTATTCCTACCAAATACCTACTATAAAATTATATTTCAATGTAGGTAACCTACTTGAATTTAGTTAACAATTTTGAAATTAATCAGGACCATTTTATATTTTTACTGGTTCTATAGCAGCTTATGAAGGTATTGTGCTTATCATATAAAAGCATTTAAGATAACTCTAAAATTATATTTTGGTTATCAGATTACTTGTCATATTATTTCAAACAATAGCATCCTGACCAACAGCACAAGTCAGCCACTGAGTGGCTGTAAACAGCACTTATAGTAAGTTGAGTAGTAAGTAGATAATAATAAAGACAGTCTAACTGTTCAGATTATAAACCAGAAATATGAAATACATAGGTTATACCTCGGGTAATACCCATAGACTTTAGTACATTAGTACCTACTTAACTAGTTTATGGTAGTATGGTACTAATAGTGACAATATCTTATACCAGTGGTTCTCAAATCACTGTGCTGCGAAATCCTAGGGCTTTGTGGACAATATTATTACTATTTTCAAGCACTAGCTGTCGACTAGCTGGCTACATATATATAAAAACAAAATAGAAATAGGTACCTACCTACTTATTGAAAATTTTGAAGTTTACAAAGAGAATACACTTTGTAAAATCTTGAGACCATTAAGAACAAAACAGAAGAAGACAAAATGTATTTAATTCAAATTAGGTACCTACATTTTTTGCAAAAAAAAAAAAACTATAAGCACTACCTATTTCTTTTTCTCAACTAGATATTTTGGCTGATATAAGCAAATATCTTCTAAAAAGCCAAATATGAAGTAGGTACTTAGTATAAAATGTACCAACTAGAAAATAAAAGCAATAGGTAAGGATATTTAAGCCTACCTATAATTCTACACACAAAATGTATAAATTACTTAATACACAAATTTCTTTAAATCGTATTACTCAAATTAAATATTTTATAACAAAACCTATGTACGTATCTACAATTTTACACAAATTGTAGTTCAAAATTTACATTTCTGATTTTTGATAATCCTTTTTTTAAACCTATACCTTAGAGCAACCACTAGGGCTTTATGTGAACAAATAAAGTTGAAGAACTGCTATTTTATATAAATCTATTATACCTACCTAGTGATTTATAGGTAGTTAATTAGGTATTTGTACATTTTTAAGAAGTTAGCTAAGACATGTAAACTGATATTTCCTCAAGATAAACAAGGAAAAACCTAAGTAAAATAAAAATAATTACTTCATATTTTGTTAGGTACCTATCACACGGTTAATAACTAAAATGTGACCTATTACTATATTTATATGATGGAATCCAAACCGTTTAAACACTAATGTATAAACATACTATACAGATAATTGTTAGAAATAATAGGATTTTATAACATGCTTTTGAATATGAATAGGTACCTTGTACCTAAATAAAATAAATGTAGGTACCTATAATTGAATACCGTCTATATTTATCAATATCTGTCACACACTCACACGGTTAGAAAATGGAACACAAATTTTCTTAAACTGATATCAATTACATAATATAATGGGAAAATGTACCTTTGACTCGGACAAATTTTTTCCTGCGACAATTTTTTTTTTTTTAAGAATTTTTGTTACTAATATTCATTTGATAAAGTAAAAAAAGTTAAACATTTTTATTTACGTCAACAGTGTACATCGAAAATAATAACAATCGATTAAGGTATTACTCGTGTACATAATAATATTATAATGTGCCGAGTGGAAGGACTGTGGCAGGTGCCAAGTGGTTTAACATTTGCTCGGATTATGACGCGCGTCATCAGCAGCTTGCCTCACGTCCGTTCACGTCACAAAGTGGACAAACAAACAAGAGGGACGTATAATAGGTGTATCGAGGAAAGTCGGAAAATATTCGAGCAAACATACCAGACAGCATTAACGAGATAAAATCGCAATCAAACACAATGGCCAGGTAACACGTCGACGACGGCCTTTCCATATTGACCTCGTTCTGCTGTTATTTTTTCACTCTTCGGTAGACACATTTATTCCGTTGTGACGACCGACGACTCACACACGCGCGCACCAACAATATTCGCTATAGTTGTTACACTACCGCTGCTACTACTACTACAACTATACTACTACTACAACTGCTACTACTTTTACTCCTACTATTACTATTTAGTACCATTTCACCCGTCACCTTCCACCAGACGACGGCGGCGGCGGGACTGATGAGGCGGCGGGCAGTGGGCAGTCGTGCACCACAACACGCCACCGTCGCCGCGTGTCGTAGACGGACGGTCGGCGGTGGGAGGTGAATGGGATCCGTCGGCGGGGGAAGGGTGAAAACAATATTATAATAGTGATATTATAGACTATAGTATACTCATAGGAGGTAGGTAGGTACCCAATTATATATTATGTCGAAAAAATAGTTCGCATAATGTCGCCTATTATAATATAGACCGAGCAAACGCTATAGACGGCTTACCTGGGACGGTGTTTGATGTATGCCGGTCCAGAACAGATTTTCATTATCTTCTTCCCCCACGTCTGTCAGCGACCGAATCCTTCCGTCTGTGGTCGTCGTCCACACCACTTTTCACACGGCCATATTGCGCGACGTTTCGACTATTTAGCCACCAACCGTGTACAGAGCGACCAGCGCAAACCGTCACACACGGTTTCGTCCTTGCAGACGACTCAAGCAGCTCTCCTCCTGCAGACTCCCTCGGGGGATCTCTGCGATCTTTTATCCACGGACGATATGGACACCGCTAACGAATCGCACTGGCAGAGTGTGATGGGCCGAGCGAGCGTCGATCGACAGCCGGATGAGTGGCCGCGAGTGTCTGCGACACAAAAAAATCTGCTGTTCCTGTTACGGTCATCAATCCGTGTTCCACGTACGAGTCGTTGTCGTGGTAATGGTGGTGGTGATTGTTACTTGTTGTGTCGGCCGTACGACACCGTAGCACATAAGCACTGATCCGGGTCGAGAACGAAACTGTGCCCGCTGGCTGCTATAGTGCTATAGAGCGGACGCGGCTGCGGTGACAAAAGAACGTAGTACCGCAGTGCCTGTGCCGCACGATAATTTTGAATTTCCCACAGTGTAATGTTATATTCAAGTCCATAGTTTTAATAATATATGAACACAGATATGTATAATAAACCATAAACGTGATATTATAATATTCTGTGCATAACCAATCATAGGCGAAAATTGGGGGACTAAGCCCCCCCAAAAACATAGGACACACAATTTAAAAATGCTATATTGCAATTTTCCTCTTTCCTTTAATATATTCAGCCCCCCCAAGTCAAAAGTTGAAATTGCGTCTATGTGACCAAGATTCGATCCGCATGATATTAATATGATTATGATCTAAGATCCGATTCATGCACCTCGACCTTCGAGACTTTCATAGTTTTATTACGCCAAACGGGTAGTCGGTCGTTTATATTTCGTGGTCAAATCGGAAGTTGATATTTCATGCCGCCAGTTGGTTAAGTTGGCAAACCCTTTCCGACACTTTTACGCCGCGCTGTACGCACGTCCATCTCTCTCGCACTAACTCCGTTGTGACCTCGCCTCTTCTCTCTTTCATTCGCGCGCCTTATGGTTCCCTTGTCATTTATTTTCGTTGTTTTGTTCTCTTTTATCACAACTTTCAACTCTATCGTGATCCGTACACAGCCGCCGCCGGTGTGATAACGGCTTTAAAGTGAGTGAATACTGATTACAGGGAACATCGGCTCTTTGTCGTTTTGAATTTCTACATTATTCGAATATTCTAATTTCTAATAGCTACGATAATAATATTATTGTTTATAAAAACGTTTTTCATATTTTATCCGTATCATGCCCCTCGTTACCTCTATTTGCGCCCCGCTTGTTCGTTAGTAATTATTATAAAGGCGGCAATCGGTTAAACGTTTACCTACGTTTATCCTTGATTCGGCTGAACATGTGGATTTCCGATTTAAAAGCATGCTTTTCGCCTGGCTCGTCCTTGTCGGTGTAATAGGTACTACTCGGCTGTGATTGCAATGCAATAACCGCGTGAAACTAAACCGGACGTTTTGTTTTAATTTCAGAGACTTTATTTTTAAGCGTTGGTGATTTGAAATTCAAACTTCGACCATGAGTCCGAGTCCTAGTAAGTATATGATATACTACCTTTAACATAATAATGTCATAACATGAAAAAATTGCAGTACTATGTGCTGTGTGTTTATGACAAACATCGTAAAATGTATTATTCAATGAACTCTCATTAGATGTTTATATATTTTACTGGTCTCATTTTTACTTTACCATTTAAAGGCAAACAGTCACCAAATCGTAAGACAACATCAAGCATTAAAAATAAAAATGGAAAAAGGTCGTTTTTAAGAACATCAGAGAATGACATAACTGATGATTTTTACTGTAAGTAATTATTATGTTATTTATGATGATATACCTATTATACCTATTTTTTTTATTTTTATTTTTCTATTTTATTTTAAATGAAAAAAAAAAAACAATTATGCATTTATTTACTATGTGATGAGCTTATACATTTAGTATAGGTACCTTTTAAACATTTATAATAACTTTTTATTGAAAACGGTCCAGTAGTTTTTGTGTCTATTATCTTTGGATAAGCCAACGCGGATTAAAAATATAGTGATCAAATATATGTATACAAATTATAAGTTAAAATTATTATACCCTATCAATTGCATTATATTATGTAACTTTGTGAAAATCACTTATATAAAAAAGACCTTTCAGTTTTCCTGATTTTTCTTTCCGTAAAAACTTTATTTGAAATATTACAAACAATTAAAAAAATAGGTTAAAATCGGTCCAGCCATTCTTGATTGATGCACTTACCAACTAATAGCTTTTCATTTTTATTATATGATCATATAGGTTACTAAATAATATTAATAATATTACCTACTTCTACTAAAATAAATACAACCATTTTAATTTAATATATTTTTGTATATTATCTTGTGTTCATGAATAGTTTGTGATTGCTAATGATTATTTAAGTATTTAAATATTTTGTAGATAAAAGGAAAAAATCCATTAAACATTCTCAAGTAGATATAAATAATGCAGTCCTGACAGCACCAAATGGTTATATTATGACAAGAAATAAACTAAAAAAACAACTAACAAGTATGTTAATTATAATTATATATTGAACTAATATAAATAGTGTATATTTTTTTTTATGTCTATTCTAATTTAACTTTTCACAAATATTTGTTTTTAATAGGTATAAACAACAATGAATTAGTAGAAACAAGTGTCATAGAAGATAAATGTTCCAGAAATGACAATATAAGAATTAAATCA
>WHPZ01581394.1:0-17100 GCA_016617965.1 Macrosiphum rosae
ATGTTTGCACAGAGTTCATGATAGTTAAATGTGTAACATTTTTAAACTGTTAAACTTTACAAGCGTTCTCCTGAACAATTACGAAAAGGTAATTTACAGCACGTGTGCGATAGGCCGTCGATATGGAAGCTATAATTTCACGCCAAGCGACGAATTATTATTAACAAGAATTTATGATGGGACAATGTACTGTATAGGTAAATTATAAATACTCGGGTGTGCAGGAAAACGCTTATTATAATATTATATTATTATAATATAGGTACTACGATCGTGACCAATCTCACGTTGTGTCTGAGAGGAAGTCAACCCAGTCGGAAACAATCGTCCATTGAAACCTTCTAAGTATATACCGTCGAAAACAACACTAATGCAGTGCACTAATACATTAAACGAGAGCTGCATATCTGGTCGGCTTCTACCCATAATGGACGGTAAATATTATGCTTTATTCTCTGCGGATGTCTTGTGCGGGGAATCCCTCAAAATTGTCCACGCCGTGTCTAATATGTATTTAATTCGTTGTCGTGTTGGACAATATCTAAGCACCGAGGTGTTCCCCAGACGGAATATAGTTACAAATTCACCGTTTATATTAGAATATTAGATCTGTATATAAACTTATTAGTTATTTCCAAACAGTAGCTCGCGGGGGGTTGCAATAGACAGAACGAAATACTGCGAGGCGAGGTTTCCATCGTCAAAACACTTAAAAAACACGCCACGTCTGCAATAAAGTCTACGAAAAACTTACAATTTACGAATACTTATAACATAATATAGTTGATATTATGATGCTCGGGACTTGATTTATTTGCATATCTGTTCTGAAAGTAAATGTAATAAATCTGATTCGATTCAAACTTGTCTTGTGATGTCCGGATTTTAAATTTATAAATTTTATTTTAATCGCATACTTTGACGTATTTTTTATTTTTAAGAATTTTCATTCGTAATTTTCTAGAATCTGAAAATAAGCCGATGTTTGAGTCACGCATTTTATAAGCTTGGAAACTATATGTAGACATGCATACATTAATAACAGAATGTAATTATTTGGGTAGGTATTAAGTAAAAATTATTATATATTTCGAACGTATCATAAATATTTAACAAATATTAATAATTAATCGTATACACATAGAAATCATTGTGGAAAATATTTTATGCTCTAAAATTTCACTCAGCACATATTATTAAACTAAGATTGTAAGAAAAAAAAACAGACATCATTTTAAAACCAATAAATTAATCGCTACGCTTTGAATCAAAAAATTAGTGGCCTGATTGTTACGCAACTACGCATGATTCGATTTATGAGTTGAAACTTGAAAATACTAAGTAAAAACATATAAGTACCTAGTTAAGTTTCAATTACAAATCCTAACTCTATTGCCAATCAAATTAGAATTTATAACTATTAAAAAAGTATGGTAGAGCTGATGTAATAATTAAGAGAAAATCGAATCGTTTTTCAAAACTAAATTACCCACTACACCTCAGTATAATACTCACTAAATCAATTCTATGGAATAGGTATGTAAAAAATAAACCGTTCATAAAAACCTTTTGTTGAAAGTGAGGATTATATTATTATTATCATGGACATTATTAAATTACATAATATTGTTTATCAAACACAAACGTTCGCATTATTGAAACGAGAACAATATATTTGTATACGTCATATATAATGACGATTCGCATATTTTATTCTTTCGGATCAAATATTAAAGTCACTCGTTGTGTATACAAAAAAAAAAAAAATAAATAAAACGTCACGTGTTTTTTTTAAAAATATTTTTTATTCATAAATATTTTTTTTTATTGTTTTTTTTTTCTTAAACCAAAGCAGCAATGATTATTATTACGACGGATTTAATCTCATCGTCGGCCCATTTAATTTTCATGGCGCGCAAATATATATCAGTCACGTAGAAAATCGATTTCCCGTCTTTATATTATATTGAAATATAAATTTTCAAGCACGTATTACAAATAAAAATGTATATCGTCTATAAATGATTGCTCGCGAAAAGATAAAAAAAAATACTCTTAAAACCCGTTATCTCCGATACGGCACTAATGTATATTATACGCTCGTATACCCCAATATACAGAGTAATACGAATAAAAACTAGATGAATTAATTTGAAAATTAAATATTTGAATTTAAAAAAATAAATTTTACATAGTTTGACTAGATAATATATAAAACACTGCAGTATTATATATATTTTTGGTTTGTATTTAAAAAAAAAATTGAATTACAACCACCTGTCTTATATTTGTTTACTATCAGAAGTATGTATCAGAAGCAAAATACTTTTGTAAAAACGTAGTATTTTAAATTCAAATATTATGAATTCGTGTCTGGTCAGACACAAGAATTTAAAAAAAAAATCATGTTACTCACATGCAACCAAAGACAAGACACTATCAATTATTCGTCTTCATCAATTTCAGTATCTATACTTATCCTAAAATTATCTCAATTATTCGTTTTAGACTTATTATTATCTTACTTATTTATTTCAATCGTTAGTCCGCTAATAATTTATCTCTTATCAGCAGAATCTAAATGATTTCATTGCCAAATGCACTATAACTCCTAAATTATTTTCCATAATTCCATTAATCCATAGTCTCAATATATTAATAATATATAAATAAATGCTATCCTAATTTTATTTTATAATCATAGTATTATAATATAATTGTGCCTACTATCAAATTGTAACCATTCACCGAATATTTGTGTCATTTTGAACGTACATAATATTATAATCGACAGACCTGTAACCTAACCAGAACATGGTGATATTACCTATATAGAAAATAATCTTATAATATTAGTTCAAGCTTCTACCTACATTAAATTTTTTTTTTTTTTTTCAGAACCACGACTTTTAATTTAGAAAAGTGTGGCCACTTAAATGGATCACTCCGTATATGAATTAAATTCATCGAAATTATTCGCCTGCCAACATTTGTCGATAGAACAATAACCATTCTGTTTTATCGCTCCAGTTAATCGGATATCACTCGTTGGGTTATTTAATTGCGAGACGACAAGACTCGTTCATGGGTTAAAATATCGTTCGAAACACATTAATACGGAAATCGAAATTTAAATAACATTATCATTTGAATATATTTAGGCAATGATGCGCATAATCTATAAATATCTGCATACCTATAACGTGTGACCGAATTCGATAATATTACGTATGTGTTAACGCAAATTTAATGTATAATAAAAACAGTAAGTTACGAACTGCAGGTATTCAAATATTAAAATTTATGGAAATACGTTCGAATTAGCATTTTGATCCATGCAGCTGTATAGTTTATATTTTAGGTTTTATAGTGATGTGTATATGACGGATATTTTTTTTGAAAATGACTTTTTGGCAATGAAAACTTGTAGACAATGTTATTGTGTTACATAGCAATCGATTGGAAATCAAAATCAAACGGAGCAACGTCATTATATGATATAAAAACTAAATATGTCATGTCCGTTAAAGTTATGGGAAAATTGAGTACGAAAATAATAAACAATATTATGATATTGGCTATTTAACGAAAAATTAATAATGTTTTATGCTGAAGTTCGATTATTTTTTGAGCATTTGTATTATAAGTATAAACCCCCACGAGTGTGTATTATACCAATTTTATACTGATCGCGTTTTTTAATTTAATCACACATTTTAGTTCGTTGCATAGGCATAATATTATTATTATTTTTTTTCATTTACTATAATAATTATTACGTTTGCAATCGCACACACATACAAATGCTTGAAAACTATTTTGAAACCATACGTATTATATTGTGTAAAAAGGTTTTTCAATGGGAACAAAGCGCGCCCATAAAGTTTATAAAAAAAGTGCGTTGTATGTTTTTCAAATAATTAAAATAATAACTACCTATGTTTTTTCATACGCACATAAGCTATAAATATACATATATATTTAAAATATACATATATATTTAAAATATGTTGTTTAAACTATAATATTATATTAAACAGTGCGCGTTGTTTTGCTCGTATGTAGTATAACGTACGAGACTGAAATATGTGGGATATGTATATTTAAAAAAAACCTCGGGGAATAATGTTGGTATTTTTTTTTTTTATTTTAATAGGTACGTTTATGCTCATTTTTTCCTTCGTTCGATTTACACTATCTATGAAAATCGTATGTATGATAAAAGTATGAGAGACATTCAAGGAAAATGGTTGAGATCATTTTTTTCCTAGAATGTTTTAGTCGTCATTTTTAAATACTTATAAAAAACGGTATACAATAATTGTATATAACTTTATAGTTGCTTCCGCAATAATTGTTATAATTCGTGTGTCTGTGTGTGTAAGCCGTAATGTTCAATTCGTAACATCAAAAGATTCATATGAGTTTTTAAGAGAAGGAATTTTGTAAACATTTTATTTTGTAAGAAATACTATTTTAAATTTTGATAAATCGTCTTATAAACCTAAATAAATAATCAATAATATTCGCACTTTCAGTATTAAACACGTATTATTGTTATCTATATTATATGTGTTATGTATCGAGTGCGAGGGCCCCCAACTTGTTGATCTCGATCTTTAATTCAAGAAAGGTCGATCGTAATAAAGTGGTATAGTTTAATTCTCTTTCGGTCATATTCATAATTTATATTTGTATACTTATACTTATAAAAAAATATTGATGGAAAATAAAAATAATATCGACGGGAAATTGTTATTATTACCGCCTGATTGTGTCAGTTCAACCGATAAATATTTCAATCATCAGTTATAACTCGATTGTCATAACATAATAATTATGATATACATGCATTTGATGATATTATGTAAAAACTTTGTTTCGAACGTATCACACTTATAATATTACAAAAAATTCACTGTTAAATGTTAAAAAAAAAATATCTTGAACACTGAAAACTGAAAAATTCAAGTGTAGCTAATACTAGTATAAAAAGGTTGATTGCCCCGACATCTATGTACAGTACATAATACAATCATATATTACAAGTCACAATAGTCTTCGTTTTGAATTGTATGTATGGTGATTACGTTTGTTTCAACAGCAATGAAAAAATATAGTTTTAATAAATATGTATATAAATACAATACTATTATATAATAATATGTATAAGAGTGTTGTTTAATTGTTTTCTATTCAAATACGCCCGTCGACTGTTTAAATCATATTGTTCAACAATCATGATTTTGGGAACGAATTACATTTCGTTTGAAATGTATATTTTTATAATAAGTGCAATTAGCATAAAATATAAAATGCTGGACTAAAGTACCAGACAAATAAATTACTCGGACAATCGCTTCAATTAAAAGGTTCGTTTCCGGAAATGTAGGTCAGGATTTAATTACCCGAATCGAGATAACATTTTTTACCTGTAAAGTAAGAACAAAAAAAAAAAAATTATAAATAACGACGCAGGATTTACAGACCTAACTTATTTAAATAACTCTGTGGTTATCAATACAACTGTATAGCACTCTGTTATCGTTTAGATTTTTTTTTTGGCTGAACCAAAGACTTGATGCTTATTGTTGAAAAAATCTACGACTACATATTAAAAATAAAAAAAGATTTTCGTCTGATATTATATTTCAAGCAATAATAATATTATTTAAGAAATTCTTTTCTCTCTTAAAAATATTTCACAACACTAGTGCGAGGCTATACATTTGAACTCAATCCCCGTAGTATAATAATATCCAATAATACACAATTTATATATATCCCATTTTCGACGTGAAATTATTACTATCGGCTGTAAACGAGTAACGGTGAAAATATTCATATTTTTCGTATTTTATATGCACATGTCACACGCACAATACACATACGTTTAGTTTTTGTTTTACGTTATTTCCAACTCAGATCGAGTGATCTTTTAAAAATGTGACATTTAAAAAAATTTTGAAGTTAAAAATGGGTGACAAAATTTCATATATTGATTTCTTAAACACTAAAAGTACACACAATCGCATAATTTTACAAGACAGCTTTTTTAATCTTCCAATTTTTCAAAACATAATACACTATAGTGTTTTAAATCTGTGCGGTTTACATTTGACGGAGTTTAAGAAGGGTTTAGAGGTAGTTCAAGAAGAAGATTAGGACGGGTATTTTATTTTTCAAGTGCAACGCCATGTAAGATAATTTATGAAAATAAAAAAGTTATATGTATAATCGCAACGGTTCCTCGGATAAATACGAATAAGTCATGATAAACACGAGTTTATTATAAATGTTTCAACGAATTGGAAGATTTAAAAAACTGTCTTGTAAAATTATGCGATTAGGCAGTATACATAAAAAAAACAATAGCACTCTACTCGTTAACACGCTACTATATTTTTGTTAGTCAATAACCACGACCATGAAAACCTTACGAAAATTGGTCAGAAACATTTTATTCTGTTTATCCAAAACATGATATTTATGTTGATAAGCTCGTGTTTAGTATAACCTACTCGCATTTGTCCGGGAAACTGTTGCAATTATACATGACTTGTGGACATTTTTTTTTTTTTTTTCGTAAGTTATTAATGACTAGCCAACCTTACACGGTGCTGTGCGCGCGTAACAAATTAAATGACCGTGGATTTACCCCTTTTTAAACTCTGTAAAATGTAAACTGCACAGATTTACAGTTATTCGGGTTGTTTGGACCGAGTATAAAAATTAAACACATTTTTATAATAGCTATTTTATATTTTCTGTAACCAATGTCAACAAAATATAGTTTTAAATTTTAACATAGATTTTCGTGAGTCAACTAAATTCGACATTTGTGTGTTTAAAAGTAAAAAATTGTAATACAAAGTAACCTATTGCACTATCCCCATAACTCGCTGAATTTATTGACTAACATTTTATGAAAACCGGTCGAACACTGGATAATATGCTTAAAGGTCATCCGTCTTATGCCTTTAGATTTTATACATAGTAAATAAATGTATTAATTAAAGCTGATCCTGCTCGGCGTTTCTCGTGACAAATTAAATAATACCAGTTAATTTAACCTTAAACCCCGTTAAATGTAGACCACACATTTTTACCACACTAATTTGAGTGGTTTTGACCGAATATAAAATACAAGTCTATAAAATTATATCCAATATTATTTATTTTCCGTAACCAATGGAAACCTCTATACGAACAAAAAAAATATTAGTTTTTTTGTGAGCCAACAAATTCCAGCGTGAGCGACTATTTAAATACAAAATTTAAAATTTTGGTTTCGAGGGGCACATCTTAGGGTATATAGGGACATAGGGTTACTTATGTACCAAATTTCATAACCATAATGCGGTATAGACTTGGCTAACACAAATATTGACTTTTATTTATATGTATATTAAACTAATAATAATTAAAAAAAATAAAGGTTAAAATGAGTAAAAAAATTTGGGGATACAACGGTGTTTGTGTGACACAAATTAAATATCCTTTTGTTACAGCAAGGAATCGGAAGTATTTTTTTGTCGAGATTACATTCTAACATATTTCTAGTCTCTATACATATTATAAACCTTTTGTATCCGTTTTATTTATTATATTCACGCGTAGTGTGCATTCTGTGACGTTTTCGGTATGTGGTTCGTTTTAAAGGAGCATAATATAATAGCCAATGATGGTTGTAAGAACTGTCCCCGTGCGAAGATATTAATTAAACAAAAACTATTTAAACCATAAAATTATATTCCGAAAACTAAATCGAACATAGGTATTATATTCACACGACTCGACGGCGTCGCATAAAATCAGTCACGAAACGAGTCTGGTAAAAATAATCAATTTAAAACGACACTCTTTGGTTGTAACAGTACCTATAAACAGTTGTTTTATGTGTTTATTAAAATGTGTTAAAAAATATTAATCATTCGCGAAAGACGCAATGCAAATTTTGACATTGTTAAAAAGAGATATTCAATACGTCTTGTGCACATAATGAGACCTAGAGTGTATATGTGCTATCCTTTTATATTATTATTGTAATCATTATTGTCAAACAATTTCCGCTGTCTCGCTATTAATGTGTAGGTATAGATTAAGTAAGTCGTACTCTATAGTTTTCTCATAGTGTTGTCCCGGACTTCTCTTTTTGCTGTCATTCCAATTTTTTATAGGTCTATCGCAGAACTTTTAATAATTAAATTGTTTTTTTTAGTTTTGTGATCAACTTTTAAATACCTTTAACCGAACAAAATCAATTTGTTTTTAATAACAAAACTCTTGTTCTACGACACGGGCAGAATGTAGAACGGGAGACATACAGTAAATCGTACATTCAGTGACAGTTACGTAGCCAGGAATATGAAATTGGCGAGGGGGCGGGGGTCTAAGTATAAAGTATAAATAATACATTTATTAGGGGGAAAGGTAAAGGGGGGGGTAAACATCTAAACCCCTCCACTGGCTACACCACTGCTTATTGGATTTATTTTATATCGAAATAAAACTATATAACTATAAACATTGGACCGAAAAATTAATTTAGGTACCTATAAAAATTGAATTTTATTTTTTTTTTATAAAAGGGTTTTTATTAAAACTGAAATTAGTATAAAATCAGCATATTTTGTTTAATACGTATAATAATTATAAAAGTAGTATCAAAACAAAATAAAATATTTTTGACTTTACTGTAGCATAATTATATGAAATAAATTCGTATCTATTACTTAGGTTATTTTGAAGTAACCTTAATAATTGAGAATATGCGACGGCTACAACCCCGGGTTCAGACCATAACACTCGAAATCGTTTCGGACATGCGAGGTTTCGGTCGTGGGCTGACTTGCGTGTGTATAATGTGTTTAATATTGAATCGAAACAACGAGACAATATCGAGTTTCCCTCGTCTCGATGTGTGACAGTTATATAAGCTCGGACTTCCCAAGTGCCGTGCGCGTTTGACGGAGGTCAAGTATTTGATAGGAAATAACTCTTCAAATAAATTTGTATGCGATAACGTTTACAAAATACTGATCATTTTCTGCAACCATATACCTATTATACACTATGTCCCTTCTCCCATTTGGTTAGTCAGCCGTCTTCTCCCGAGAAGGAAAATGTACTTACATATATATTTAATAATTCGCTTGATCATATTTTTCATTTTAATTGGATGGGAGTTTCATTACATGCTGTCAGTTGTCATGTCACGACGATATAATATAATATAATATGATTTGATTCGAGAATATTGAAACGTGGAATAAAATTCTCCGCTGTCGTTGTTGCTACTTGCCAAAACCATTACTGTATGGTTTGTGTTCAGTCTTTGTAAGAACTAAAATTCGATGATTAACCGATGATTTAAGTTAATAAGGATAATATAGTATATAATATATATTATATCATATTATATGCGCAACAGGTGGCCTGCAACAAATTCAATAAAATATGTATATTTATTGAAAATTATGAATTCAAAATATAATATAAAATAATATTGTACATTAAAATTATCAATACTTGTATGGATTAGTATAATATATAATACTACAACATTTAAAAAAATGTTTATAGGTATTTATAGGTAATCAATAAAAAATAAAGCAAAATAAAGTTAATCACGGTCAATGGTTTACAACGGAGTATGATTATTTTTACTTACAAATTTTTTCATAGTTAATTTTAATTATTTATATATCAGTAATACATATTATTCTTAATATTAGTATTAAAAAATGTAAGGAATGTTACTCATTTAAATAAATACATTTTAAATTATAGATGTACCTACTCTAAATATATTTTAATCATAGAGTTCTTAGAGTTCGTTCTTAACTGTTCCGATGTGATGAAGATTAGATACACTAGTTACACGTTAACTGTTAAGGGAACTCTTGTAACACAACAAAAGTGACAAACAATAGTTAAATAAAATTTTCCATTCCACTTAAATTGGTATTTTAAATGTAGGTACCGTGGATGTCTTACCAATTTAATAAATTTTACAAATAACTATATTATTATTTAGTTTTAACTACATTATTGATGGATAGGTAGTAACATTTTAAAAATAATACCCTACTCTAAAATATAATATGTTACTAGGTATTAATTTTTAAACTCAATATCATTAAAAAAAATGTAGTCAACGAAGTTTTAGTCAACAATAACCCCCTCTCACATCGTCAAAATGATATAACTTGTGCACTGTGCAACAATTCACAGTTATTGTATGAACTAATGAACTTGTAATTATGTATATATATTTAGATTGAATTAAAAAAATCTGTAATAGACTAATATAGTTAATATTGGTTGGTAATATACTAATATTCGTGATGTTATATTTATTTTATATTAGGTATTTTTCTTCATATAATATATAAAAAACTAATTTCAAATGTATAGGTACATTATTATATATTACGCAAATGAGAAAGAGTTTTTCAGAAACGGCTAATCTCAGAAACTACCTTCCGAACGAATTTGAACAGGGTTTAAAGAGTACCCTACGAAGTCTGGGTTTAAGTATAGTCTGTTTTATGGACCCAATTCCTGTTCATGAAATATTGAAAGATAAATAGGCATAAAATATTTTCAAATATTTAATAATTTTAATAAAAATTGGTATACCAGACCCATATTGAAAAATTCAGTGGCAGCTATTATTAGTATGTTTGAGGTTTATCTAACTAGGTAAGTACTAGAAAAACACTCGACCATATTTTAAAAAAATGAAAATATTTCAATTGAAGCAAAATGGAAACGATAGATGGATAAATATATTTAACAGATAGTCGTCTACTACAGGTGTTATTAGTCAGGTTATATCTAAAGGACGAATATCATACAAATCCACACTTTTGAACCATAATTAACACCAAATTTCGCACACCAGCAATTATATTGTATAATAGGCAATGTGTAAGGCTGTGACTTATAGAGTCAAAAAATATTCGACCAATTTTGACGTTTCAAGAAAGGATTGGATCATAGATTGAACGAGTTATTTTAGGGTGGCTTACCACCTACCATATTCGTTTATTTCTGCTTGCAATCGGTTAAACGTAAGAAAAAACACATAATTGTAAAATCAATACACCCATCGCTCGGCTCAGAATCTAAAATTAGAAAAAAAAATAATGGTTACATTCCTTGGTGAAGATGAGGGATTAACAAACTTGTATTAACTTAAATATTTTCAGTTTATTTTAAAATAAATATTACGAAAATCTATGCTAATTCTAACTATGACTCTGAATATGATTATACCTACCTATACAATTTAAAAAGGAACATTAATTTAATTTAAGATGTCTATACCATAGGCAGGTATACTTATGACTTAGATATGTGTGCGAAATAAAAAAAAACTCTCCACAACCGTTTTTCGCTGGAAATAAGTCATAAACACTCAGGCTGATAATATATACTATATATTACTATGCTAATAATTATTAGATACCAAATATGTAGATTATAGGACCTACAGGACCTACCTAACCTATACCCGGTATAGGTACAATATATTATAAAAGGAAATTTAGCATATTATAATATATAATTTGTTCAACCGTAAACATTTCTAACCGATGGAAATTTTAAAAATACAAATTTGAAACGTCCGTTCTAATTAGGAATATTATATAGGTTAGTGGAAAAATTATTCATGCACGATAATTGGCCTGCAATGTGTGTGACGATCGATCACAAACCATAATTATCATATTACACGATATCGATTATCATGCCGAATGGTATATATAGACACCATGGATTAATTAACAATTAAAATAATTGTATAGGTACCTATACTAACTGCAGGCACTATTGCCAGCATGGTAAATGCATCCTGTGTTAATTATAGTTTAGTGTTTTAATCGATATGACTGACGAGCCTTAAAATTTAGAACATAAAGTAAAATGTTTTGTGCTAACACGTTTAATTATAATAATAACTATTGTAGTGATACGTTTTTAATGTTATGTGGGGCAAATATTGATATGATAATAAATAACATTATAATGATTGATTATTAATAATTAACGATCTATATTATTCTATATTCTGATTACAATTGATTATGTAGGTAAAGTTTAGACCTTAGAGTGATCTGAGTATTCCAATTTCTATTTTCAGGCACAACAATCAAAATACAAATTTGAAATTGACAAATATTGTAAACAGTTTTCGAACGCAACCTTAAAAAGAGTCCCATATCGTCATTCTCTCTTTATTTTCTCTGCTCCCCAAAAAACACACGGTCCCATATGAAACCGGTATAGGCATGTCCTATATCCATACTTATATTGTTATCTATGCTATAACGCAATTAAAACGAAAACTGATGGACAATTTAAACATGAAAAACCGTATCACACCAATAATGTATTGTTATTTATCGCCGTGTGGACGACTTTAGGGTTTTTAAACATCGTAGAAGATTGTAAGCATACATCGAAATGAAAAATTAGTAAGTAGGTAGATCAATTAGCTTTTTATATTATGTCGTGTGATGTTGCGATAAATTCTCGCCAGTGACAGACGGAATCATGATTTATATTATTTCACTTGCGATAAAACTGATAAAAACGAACAATAAACCGTAAACTCAAAGCTCGTTTGATAACAGTATAAAAGATCCCCGTGAATAAACACAAAGTTTATGTATGGTAAAATGGCATGGCGAAGATTTAATTCGGCCGGTGAATGTTTTCAAACGTTCTGGCCGGCTATTATTCGGATGTTGATTCAAGCTGGAAACTTTATGTCTTCACCAAACAAGGTTTAATAACGTCGCACACACGCACAACTAATACTCTACACACACTACAATGTAATAAGTAATAACCTCTTATGGTTCAGAAAACGACTAGAGATTTAATGGAACTTAAATGTAAATAATAATTAATTTCCCGGACGTAAAAATGGTTTAAAAGCCCTTGGAACAACGTGAACTTTATAATTGTCCACGCGTATGAGAAATTTATTTATACCGTGTGTGTTTCGAGAATAAGACTATAACATTTTAAACGATTTGTTTTTTTTTTTTTTTTTAGTACGTGTGACGATCAAGTCAAAGTTTAACGATGTCTTTTTTATAACTTCGCAAGAGATATTTATTTTTATACAATAATTTACGTCATTTATGGCCAATCAACTTGCTATACAGCTCGTGCAGAGGTTTTGAAATTTATTTCATTTTATTTAATTAACGTTTATTTATTTTAACGGAAACTATAGTTTGATCAATACTCCGATAAAACATCCGGTTTTTATTAACTGAAAATACTAAATAGTAAATAGTCACGACATTTAATGAAATCCGAGTTCCATGAAAATAATAAATATTATCAAATTAATACTGCAATTTTTAAATTAAGTTATACTTTACAAGTTATCCCAAAACTAAATGAAATGTCAAAAAAAAAATATGCTGCACTTCTATTATGCAATAAGTCTTAATTTATATGTAACATAACATGTATTATGATTTCCACAAGTCAAAAAACATTTACCTACCTACTAAAAGTTACACGAATGAGAAATATGAAATGATTTTCGCTAATAAATAATATTTTGTTCATAATAAATCATGCGAGGTATAGCTAGGTTAGATTTATACCTACGTAGGTACAATAAGAGTTAAGGAATAAACGAACGTTTTAAAAAAAAAGTATACATAAATATTATTGTATTGATGACACATCTTAATCTATTATAAAACCTAACCGATTTTGATGAAATTGTTTGTGTGTGCTTGAGTGGGCCCTTGAATGGTTTGGATTCATAATTTTATCGGGTAGGCTCAACCCGGGGAGGTGCTCAAACAGGGACTTTGAGATTTACGATGGAAATTTTTGTTTATAAATGATTGCTATTGTTTGCTAGGTATATGGAAAAAATAATTGACCGAAATTAGTATTTATTTATTATTGCTTGCCATTGGTTATTCGGTCAGATCAGGTACAAGCATGCATCAAATCGAATTTTCACACATTGATTACCTAGGTGGCTGAGTTTCACTTACTGCAGCGAGTTGCACTCAAAATGAATTGAACAATCACAATTTTTGTGCACGGGATCAGCTTGTAAAAATTCATATAATTATTCACTACTTTCAAACTATTAATTAATTATTTTCATCTAATCAGCCGATTATCTACAACTGTTATCTCGTACTTTTATAATTTGTCTTCTATTATTCGTGTTAGTTTAACCAGAAAAAAACAATTTAAATGTTAATCTAGAATAAGCTTGAATGTAATTAGTTTAAATGTTTTGTTCTTAATTTCAAATTTTTTAACCGTTTATTTATGTAAATTAAATCGACCTTTAATAATTATAATAATCTCATAATATCAAATATGTATCCTATCAAAAAAATATTATGTTCTAATAGACTATTAGGGAAAAAAATAATTCTATTTAATCCATTTGTATCATTATTTTTTTATTGATACGTTCATTATAGGTACGCACTATGGTCGGATTATATTATTTGTTCATACTATTTAGTCAGTAAATAATATAAATCGGTCCAATATTAATTATTTTATAAATAACTATAACTAGGTAATCTCCCACTGGATGCTTAAATTAACCTAACCTAACCTTAAGGTCCGGAATTTTGTACAAAGCATGTACCTATGTAAGGACGGGTAGGTCTTGGGTCTTACGTATTGAATTCCTATGATAGGATGAAGCAACAATACAATATAAGATCATTGAATAACTATTATTCTGAGGTATTAACCTTATGATAAGCTCTGCGTAGGTATAAACAAATTACTATAACAGTTGTCAATTAACTTCGAATTTCTGTTTTTACATTTTAAATTAATATTTAGTATTTACGAATTTAAAAGTTATATGCACAATAAATCTTCCGCTCGTAGTATTTAATAGCATCACTACAAATTTTTATATAAATAAGGCCTGTATAAATAAATTCAATATAATTGTAAATTATGTGTACACTAAATCATTGTGTCAGATGAAAAACTATTTTAAGCGAAGACGGTATAATTTTTTAGTTACCAAGATCGGTAACTTACCAAACAATTTATTAAAATGTTAAGAAATGTTCTTGTTATTTTTTTCCCCAAATATTTTAAAATTAGGTTACCTACTTACAATTTTCAATTTTGATCTTCTAAAAGTACTAAATAAATCCAGTTTGGTACCTGAAACCTCCTCTTTAAAGTTAATGATCAGAGCATTTTTTCTAGTAGATAATTGAGTGTTCTTAGACAAAAAAAAACATCAATACAATTAATAATATATTTTTTTTTTTTTTTATTAGATGGCAACATAAGCCATTGGGTGGGGGTGGAACAGTGAGTTGTTGTATTCGGTTTGGTACACGTGTGTGTGTTGTGGCAGAATTTCTAGTGGGGCACCCGTAGGTTTCTGCAATGCCACAGGTGGGGGATGGCGGCACTTTTTCATCGGACACCGTAACTTGCCCGAAGAAAAATGCCGCCCAGTGGCCGAGAATCGAACCGGCTATGGCTGGGCCGCAACCGACGCCTTAGACCACTCGGCCACCTCGACCCCCAATAATATTTTATTTTAGTGGTTTTACAATTGTGTTTTTTTTTTACCCTGTATACAACATTTCTACCAAAAGAAGTGCTTCGATATCAACATAATATAGTTTCTTATATTTCAGAAAATTGGATTAAGATGGTACTTTAAAAAAGTCATTTTTCGATTTTCTCAATAGTTATTTAATGCCACGGGAAAACCCATCGAAAAATTACAAAAAACCACTAAAAATGGGATTTTAGTTATTTTGTTGTAATTTATAATATTAATTCAACTTACAGGCTATAATAAAATATAATAACAATATAAAATATACAGACTGACAAACCGTCTCCGTTCAGAATCGATTTTCGTATACAATGATATGATATCATTTAATTCAATCCATTATACAATGGCCAGCTTATAACCTGGTACTGAACAACAGAGCGACATCCACTTACCCTCTTTTTTATTGTTAGAATTTAAGCACAATCATATACTATTCATACTAATACATTTAATAATTTATTTTAAATATTTGAATACGGTGCCATTGTTTTAATTGTATTAATGCTCGACCACATAACGTGAAAACTCACTGGTTAGGATGAGACTTGAAACAAAAAATAAAAAATCATATGGAAATTAATAGACGAGATAATGTGAGCTCAAATCTAACCAAATTTTTTTTAAATTTTTTTTTATTATTTTGGTTTTGCCTTTTTGTCAATTTACGGTACTTGTCTAGGAGCAAACTGTGTTCGGGGCTGTTCTGAAACACTAGAGCTCGGACAAATGTGACTAATTAAAACACAGCTCAACTCCTAACAATACAAATTACAAACAAAACATATTAGTATTGTTTTAACTCGCTAATGCATCATGTGTGTATAATATATTATTATTATTATTATAAATTTTAAAACACGGGACCGTAGATGGCAAGGTGGCTCTAGGGTGCTATTTCGGAGGAAAAAATAAACTTTAATGATTTTTAAAAAACCACGAAACAAAAATTATAATCAAATAAAAAAAACACTGTTAATAATTAACAATTATTGTCATGGTAATAATATTGAGGTTCCCTAATACATAAATAACTAGCTGATCCCGTGCACTTCGATGCCCGTTGAATGTATCAACTCTATATGACTCTAACTTTGTTTAATTCGTTATTTAATATTCAGTGTATGGTGTACAAAACTTATCTTAACTTTTCCGTTGCTCAGTTTAAAAATGTTGGTTCGCAGCAGTAGGTATAATAATATTATTGTCAGGTAGGCCTACCTGCAGCGGTAGATCGCGGACCCCGTGCTGTTTGTACGCCTAAGTTTATCATTTAACTCTAGAGTATCAAAGTTATACCAAGTTTGTCATTTTTACTTAATTCCACCTATACGGTGGATTAATATAATCAATTAATAATACAAAATCCTCACCTAACCTAACCGTACTAAAATCCGATGAATAAAAAAAAACCAAATTTAACTCTTTTTAAATTAGCCTATCTTCTTCCCAGAGGTCTAATCTACACACAAAAATTCATCTATATAATA
>WHPZ01581396.1:13260-28247 GCA_016617965.1 Macrosiphum rosae
TTCCCGTTTTTCCTTAATTTTTATGTTGTTTTTCCCGGCGCTTGTGAAAACTATTGGGAATTTTAAATTTTGACCTCCCCAATGTACCAACGATATTCACTTTCCAATCGAACAAGATACTGAAATTAAAAATTGAAGTTTGACTACTTATTGTGTACACAGACAAAAAAAAACCACACATAATTGTAAAATCTAAACATCTAAAATTGATAAATATTTGATGTTATTTTATATTTATTAATTATTATGTATTTAATGCATAAGAGTAGTATTTTAGATTTCGAGTGAAACGATGAATGTATTGATTTTACAATGATGTGTGTTTTTTTAAAATTTTTTTTTGTGTCTGCCATCACGTTTTAGGACAGTAAAAGTGCTTGGATTTTCTTCAACAGTAGCTTTTCTGATAGGAAAGTGAATCTAGTTATTTTGTTATAAATAAATAAATAAATAAATACTACTATATATATCTATGATAGTATAAGGGTTCGTTGTCGACGTATAACGTATTATAATTTATGAGTACCTAATGGACATTGTGATATGATTAATTTGGAATTTTTTTATAGGTACCTATTTTAGGTAATTTTTTTTTAATACGATAGATAAGTATATAATATATCTTATACATAGACTGACATACCGTCTCCGCTCAGAATCGTTTTTCTTATACAATGATATTATATCATTGAATTCAAATTTAATACTATCCATTATACAGTGACCCACTTGGAACCTACTGTACAGCAGAGCACCTTTTTAAGATTTAATATTTTGTTACTTATTATTAAAATATAACATGTATAAGCTGGTACATACTTTTTATTTTTAGATAATCGTATACCGATATGCAACTCGACACAGCTGTTATGCATCGCACAGCACAATAGTGAGTTACGTTTCTACAGTCCACCGATAGGCAACATAAGAGGTTTCCTGCTGACAGAGATGAAGTCACCTCTCAACTGTTCCCAGTGCTTGCCCACGTGCCACGAAAGCGTGTTTGATCTGGACGTAGATTATTCGTTGGATTCGCTGCCACTGACGAGGAACAGTTACGGATCTGTGGACATATTCTATAGGAACGAGGGAGCAGTGAAGTATGAGAGGGACGTGACGTTCGGTTGGATCGACTTGCTGGGTATTATTTAATCTATTGAAATAAAAAATAAACCTAAGCGTGGATGAAGTGAAACTTATTTTAGGCTTATCAGCAGAGGATTAAGAATATAATTATTACATTTTTAATGGAATAAAAAAAAAATACATTTTTTCAGGAGGTGTTAAAATAAATTGTTGACAAATTTAATCTGAAAATGATTTATTAATGAAAATGTTGTTATTGTTTAACAATTTTAAGAGAAGGGGGATTATAACATTTATATTATACATTATAATATATAGATATAACCCCCCCCCCCGGATATGCTGTTGCCTACACTTACCTTCCAATTAGTGGCACCATTTGAGTTTTTTTAATAGACATGGCAATATTTAAGGAACCCAATTGTTTGTTTTATTCCAGGCTCGTTGTTTATTAATGTCCAGATTAATTTCTAATAACTATTATTATTTATTAGTAATAGAGATTAAATTATTATACCTCTTTTATAGACTGTCATGTATTTATTATTTTTTACTATTCGTTATTTATTTAAACATTTTAAACCATTATAAGCTGTAATGTTCTGAAAAAAAAAACTTTATTATTATTATAATATCATCTAAACCAGAGGTCTCCACTAAAATTATAAAAGGGCGCAAATTTCAATTTTGAAAATCACTGGCGATCAGCATGCCGTCACATGAATACATTTTAAAAATAGGCCTCCATTGGGGGTATTTTTTCCCCCGGTTGTACGGATTCCTAGTTCATATTTACATTTTGAATGATAATAATTAAAAGCAAATAAAATATACCAATAAAATCTAAAAAAAGTATCTTATTTTATTTTATTTAATCTTTTAAAGTGTAGAATGTTCGATTTTATAGAATGTACAAATCAGTTTTAGTGCGGGCCACATATTGGGGACAGCTGATCAAGACAGATAACAATTTTTTAAGAAAACAATAATAATAAGTAATAACCTCTAATATTGAATGATCATTCATTATTACTTATAAGGTATAATTATTGAAATTGTTTATATGTATATAACATTAGGTACATTATTTACCCATTTATTTTTTTATGAAAATTAATACATATTGTTTTATTTGATTCATTGACTAATAGTTTCATACTTTTTTTTATGATTACCTATTTAGTGTCATTTGGAGGCATTGCCGGTCTGTTTTTGGGATTTAGTTTGTTGACAATTATTGAATTTGTGTACTGGGGTATTAAGTTCCTCATATATCAATACAATAAGCCTTCTTCATCAACAAATAAGATAACACCTAAATATTAATAATTGCACATTTATTAAATTATGAAACATTAGTGTTATAAAAATATATAATATATTATAATTATTTAATGACAACTCACATACTGTAAAATCTTAATATAAAACATTGGTATAACAATAATATAATATTCATAGATTAGAAATTACATTTTAACATAATATAACTTATACTTCATGTTTTAAAAAAATATTATTTTGTGAAATATAACAAACTAAATAGTTGTATTGAATATTGAATTAGAGTAATATAGCTTGTTATGTTTTAAAAATTATTTAGAATACAAAATAATATATTATATACCTAGCAGTCTATTTATTTAATATTGGCTACATAAAAATGTTCTATATCAAAAATATGTTTTTCTAAATAAAGTCAATATAATATTCTATACTTCAATGTGTATATAAAATCAACTAGAACTTATGACTACTAATAGCAGCAAAAATAACCATTTTTCAATACATGTACGTCAACTAGAAAAATATAATTTCATGATATATAATTGAAAAAATAATAGATAATTATCCTAAGATATAAATATATGTATATTATATATACCCATCATAATGTGGTATAGTAATAATTTGATTAAACGTATATTGAATAAATCACAGGCACCTAATTGATAAACATTATACTTATAAGTAATGAGTTATGGCAATACAAAATATAAACTTAATATAACTATAGATCATGCATCTTGTTGGCATAAATTGTTGTATTATAAAATAAAAATACCTATTAGATTTAATTGTATTTTAAAAAATAAAATGTTTATTTTTATTAATACTTATGTCAATTGTTCGGTACGACTGAGTATCTTTCAACAAGCAGTAAGTTGCAGTCATCACAAACACGAACAGGTTTAGCAGACGAAGGCAACATCATTGTGTTGTCTGAACAAAGTGCACAAAATATTCCACCGCAGTTTCTACAGTGATGCTATTTTGTAACATAAAAACCATACATACATATCAATTAATTAAGTATTAAACATTTACAAAAACAATAGAATGATATTCTTCAATAAATAAATATTGTCTTACTTTTCTTCTCGTTAGGCTAAATTCTTTTTCACATTTTTTGCAATTGGCCACCTCATTGTCGCGTTCCCAGTGTGCTTGCGCCAATGTACTGTTAGCGGCTTCTTCCAGTTCATTGGATTTTAATATCTCTTTTTTCAACTGATCGGCTAACTCTTCAAGCGCTCGTTCTTGACCTCGATACTTCTCTTTCAATCTGTGATGTTCCTCTTGTAAGTGAACATATTCCTATACATGTGAAAATACATTTTAATTAAACAAAATTGTAGACGATTAAAAAACCAAGGCAATAGTTTACATTTGACATTGCTTTAAGTTGAACAATTTCTTCGTCAAGACGAGTTGTTTGATTTCCTGCCTTGGATAATTGTTCCTCGAGGACAGACTTAGATTGTTGTTCTTTAACCAAATCCTCTTTTAATTTTACGATAGTTGTTGTTTGTCCAGAAATTTGATCGTGGTATCTAAGTACCGAATCAGATATTTTTTTCTTCTCCTCTTCATTTTTTTTCGATCTACGATTATCAAGGAAATAAATGGAAAGGAAATACATTTTATGCAAATAAAAATAAAAAAATGTTGCGAGCACTATTTTAATTGTGAAAAAAATTTAAAAATCATAAAAGATCCTATCATATTGTCATTCTCACCACATATTATTGTCTATAGAATATGTTTTTGAGGTATTTTAGTAAAACTGACAAATTTCTTATTTGTACAAACAAAAAGCCAATATGACAATTTCATAGTTAATAAAATAAAATAGATAACACTATAACACAGATAATTACACATTAGTGATTATTCAAATGCTAGATTTAACTTGATTTCAAAATGATTCATCATTAGCAAGACATGGGAAGAGTCAGGTGAGACGATATAGGGAAAGAAAAACAACCAAGTCAGTGAAGATGAAGTTATCTTGCTAGATAAGAGGTTGGAAAGGTATAAATATTAGCTTGCCATCTCGAACAGCAATGTTAGTTAATAATTATTATCATCAAAAGACGTGGTATCTTTAGAATCAAGGCAATAAAGTTCAAAATCAATCTTTTAATCTAACCATCTGGAGAATTGATTTTACTAAAACCATTACTACAACCAAATATAATCAATGCTAAAACTAATCAGTTTAATAAAAAAGAAACAGGGGAAAGGTTATCAATGAGACAATCTACAACGTTTGTAGTGCCACCAGATTTTAAAATAGGAAATGATTTTAAATACGATTTATTTTTGAAAATATTTTATTATTTTAAGAACTTAATAGTGCATTTTATAGATGGTAATATTATTATACACTTTCCAACAAACATTTATGTTACAGTTTTTAATATCGGTTTTGACGGAAAATACTTTTCAAAAACATACTCTATGTGAATAATAAAAATAATAAAAGCAAAAAATATATAACTACAAAAAAAAACCTTTAAATAAAATAAAATAATAAAAGTAAATAATCAATTTTTTTTTTTAGGACAATAGTTTTGGGATATTATTGAAGATTGCATAATTATTAAATAAGTAGTTTATTCAATATAACTCACTTTATACTATATTTTATTTAAATATTATAAAATAATAATAATGGTATAAAGAAAAACAAATACTTAAAGTACTAATACAAAGTTTGGTTTACATTAGTCATCATGTAGGAATATAAGAGAGTATAGAATAATGTTTAAATGTTTATATTGGATAAACTAAATGACATTTATACACTAAAACAGAATAACTGTAAATACAAAAGTTGATAATATAAAAGATAAATAGTATAGAATCATTAACCTATTCACTTATAGTTTGTGGCTCGCATCATTTTTTTATTTATTAATTCCTACGTAAACAAATTTATGCACCCAAATACAATTTTATTATAAAACATAATTATCAGACATTTTGAATAGTATAGTTTTTCATAAATTATATAATCAAAATGCCACGTCATTATTATGTAAAACAATTTAAACAAATAGATATTGCATTTAGATGCATTGACTTTCCAAAGATAAAAGAATATGAATTAATAAATACATACACCTCTTCAGTTTTTTTCAAAGCCTCGGTTAATGTTACATTTTTTGATTCCAGTTTAGAAACAAACTCTGACTTGTGCTTAAGCGAACTCTCACTCTCCTGTAATTAAACCTTCAACTAGTTTATATAGATAAAGAAATATGAAGAAAATTAACCTAATTTTTATTATTTACTCTAATTTTGGCATTTTAACTATAAGTATATATATTTATTTAATTTAAACATTATTAGATTGTTCGGGATCAGTTAATGGTTCAGGACTTGGTGCATTCTCTTTCAAAACTGGAGTATATGACTGTCGGTGAAGCGATCTGTCTGGCCGAGAAGCCAACCTAGTGTCTGAATTTGAATTCCTCATGCCAGCATTGTTTCTCAATCTTAATTGTTGTGCGTCGTGGAACTGTAAATTGCTCAGCAAACAACCAATCTGTTCAGTTTTTTTTTGTAGCCGGCTCACCATTTCAGCTTTTTTGGTCAAGTCTTCTTCACATTCCTGATCATTTCCCGACCCAATATTGTAGATCACATTTTATAACATTTTAAATAACCAAGTCATCAACCATAATTAAATACCAATATTTAACAAAAAAATTAATAATATATATTAATTTAATTGTGGGTCTCACCTGTAATTTTTTATACATTTCCAAATTAATAATTTTGATGTCATCTAATTGTTTTCGTAAAGAAACAATATTTTCTTGTTTTTCTCGACTTTCTTTTTCTAAAAGTTTCATCGCAACCTCCATTTCCGCTTTAAGGCTCATCTAATTACATAAAACAATAGTCGTCTCAATTTTTGTTTATTTCGTTATCAACAATATGTACTTGTAAATGAAGTTCCTTTTCAGCTTCAATTCTAAGTTTCTTTTCATTCTCTGCAAATTGCTTAAGTGTATCCACGTCTCCAGTAGGAACATCAATAGTCACAGGTTCAGCCTGTAATATTTGTAAATTTATAATATATATAACTATCAACATTACAACAACATTTTTTCAGAAATACTAGACCAAAATGTATTTGATCTTATCCTTATTGTTATATTAAGTTTAAAATTATATATCTACATTCTTAGAATCATTTTGTTTGATCAACTGATTTTTGATTAATTGGTTTTCTTCTTTCAACATTGCATAACTGTTATTGGCCATATCAAGTTCTTCTTTAATTAAAGTATTTGAAGTTGTAAGCGTTTCTACTTTGGACTCTAAATTTGCAACTGTTGCCCTAAAAACCATTAAAATAGTTATCTTGCAACATTAAATTGTACATAAAACATACTTGAGGTGGCAATTAAGTTCCTCTATATAATTTTTTTGATCAAGTACTACATTCATATTTTCCGACTCTAGACCTAAAGGACTATCAGGACAACTGACAGTGCCTTGTATATGATGATTAGGATGATGACTTGAACGCAGATACAATGAGAAATCAATTACACCTTGTTGTGAATCTAAATCTTCTTCCTAATAACATATTACAAAATTATAAACAAAACGACAATTTGCTTATTTTTTTTAAATCTTGGGAATTCTTGCCTTAATACATAAATTGCAGTCAATAACATTAAGGCCGACCATAAGACCAACAATAATAATAGCTTCGTCACTCATCATTAAAGCATCTGGCTCAAAATAATCTACTAATTCTTCATCACGATTGTCCACTAAAATTTTTAAATAATCAGCCAACTTTTTTTGCATTAAGGCTACTCTCAACCAAGCTCTTGCTCTACCCATGTGAGTTCTGAAAAAATAGTAATTTAAAAAAGTTCATATGTTAAAATAATTTAAATTTACTTGACAGTAGGTAAATCTCGAATACTATTTGTTAATTCTTGTGCATCCGGTGTTAACTTTTCAACAGTTTGTAATATATCCCATAATTCTTTTTTGGGGCCCAAAAGCCCTTTTTTAGGGCGTAACCCATGTCTCAGGACATGTTCCAAGACAATAAAAAAGTGTTGTAAAGGTGCATGATCTGAATCAAGCATACGTCCATTTTTCAGTGAATTTTCAATTAGTTCTTTAACAATCAGCTTGGATATGTTTACCAG
This sequence comes from Macrosiphum rosae, assembly GCA_016617965.1. Taxonomy (NCBI): domain Eukaryota; kingdom Metazoa; phylum Arthropoda; class Insecta; order Hemiptera; family Aphididae; genus Macrosiphum; species Macrosiphum rosae. Next base: position 20,814 of record WHPZ01581396.1, read on the forward strand.
GTTACGTCTCTCGATCAACACAGGGTCACGATCTAAATTCAACAATTTAAATTGTATTATTCTAGCATAAAATGGTATTATTATACAGTTATCATGATTTTTAAGTAACTGAATACCCAATAAGAATGGTAAGTCTGGAGATGTAAGACATTGTGATGTAAAAATATCAGATAATGGATCATCAGTTATTTCACGTAAACACAACCATTCGCCCTCAACTGACACCCGGAAATTACATAAGTACAAATCTTGAGAGCTTGGGTCCAAGTTTTGCATCCATTTATTTAACATCATCGTTCTTGTTTTTAAATAAAACAAAACAATTCTTAGATAAAAGATAAGTAAGGTTCATGTGTACCAGCATTGTGTTTAAAATCAAAATCAAATTTAATAAAATAATAATACTATATTAACAAAATAACAGAAATAATAACATGCAAACACAATTTCAGGAACTATAATCCTAATGCAAAACAACACGGCTAAAAAATTAAATAACAAAAACAAAAAGTATGAAGTATGCATAGTAAATAACATTATTGTTATGTAGTATTTATTTGTTCAATGTAAACATTAAATAACACATTTAATTTTATAATAAATATCTAATAAATAATAGTTAATAAAGTAACATTGGAGAAGATAATAATTAGCATAAATAACAATAGTCTATAATCTAAAACATAATTTCGCATACAAATTAAATATAATGTAATATTATGAATACAATAGGTAAGTTATTTAATAATTATAATATTGGACTGACAATAATATACTTAAGTTAACACAGTAGCATCACCCATTTCTAGGGGGGAGTGGAGGAGGCATTCTTTGTCTTGGGGGTAATGGTGGTAAAGGAACATTTGAGGGTGGTGGATAGTTCGGCATTCCATCAGAATTCGGACTTTGATCGGACCTTGCAGGTAATGGAGGTCTCATTGGAGCTGGTCTCAACTTATCCGTCCATAAGGGCACAACGTTGTTTGTGACAGTTTCAATCTCATTTTTTATAGCTAATGCCCAATTATTATCTTTGGCAGTTAAAATTAGAGTATAATTGTAGATTGTTATTTGTTTTATTTTTAAAGCATTAGCTGCAGAACGACCATTTTCATAAGTGATTTCAGCATGATCTGTGAAATATCTGGCATTTAAAATTTTACCAAAAGAACCCAAACCTTGAAGCATTATATTTTTAAATGATTCATCATTTAGAGGAAAGTCAGTGTTTTCAATATGTACTAAAATAACTCCATCAATTGGTCCATATTCATTCCATATTATATTCAATTCTCTTTCCCTCTGGGTTTGATCAACGCACAAAATTTCAATTTCATAACAAGCCGTTACAGGCCTATGATCACTCTCTTTGATTTCAGCACGTCCATAGAATACTTGCTTACCATTTGGCCAACTATTACTTTCATTACAGTACCAAAGTACTCGATCAGTCCAAGCTGGTGTACGACATTTATCACTCGAGTCATATTCATCTGATAGTATGTCATATTTGTAAGTTGGAGGAAATGTTATAGGAGCTTCAAAGAAATTTTCAAATACTTTTTTATCTCTGCATTGAGCTAAAAGTTGATCATACTTTAAAACTTCTTCCAAGTCTCCATCTAGTACATGATTTATGAGGTCTAAACGATCCATATCAACCCGATAATTAAAATCTCCACACCAGTATACATAATCATTAGATTGAATTGGAATTTTCAGTTTTCTCGCTATTTCATTGAAGTCTGCATTACGATCAGCAACTTGTGATTGCCCGGCAGCAAAGTGAGAGCATATAAAACAAAGATTTGTAGCATCTAAAGTGAATCTCACCGTTACAGCTCCTTTATTACCAGTTGTTCCTCCCATTCCTGTCTTAACAAAGTCTGTAGTAACATCTTTAATATAAGGTAATAGTTCTGGTTTTACAAATATAAACAGACAAACACCAACTAGTTGTGTACTAGTAAGTAGGACATAATCCCTTTTAGAAGACAAAATGTTTTTAAGACTTTTATTCCATGAGTCTGCATTGTTTGAACTAGCAGCCATAATATTACTGGCATTTAAGTCAACAATTTCTTCAAATCCAATTGCATAAATATCAGGAAGATTATTATTATCATTTAGGAAGAACTTTTTTGATGGATCAAATAAGGAGACTTTATAGGGATCCAAGAGCCATTTGGATAATGATTCCAAGTTATTAGAATCAAAATTCAAAAAATGTTTACCTCCATTCACATTATATGTAGCAACAGAAATTCTTAAATTACTCGTGTAAGTATAAGATTTATACTTTTTGCACATCTCTTCTGCCAAATCTGGATGACATTGCCAAGTGTTATAAGGAAGTAATGCTTTAGCTTTTGCTAACAACTCATTGTTAAAGGCATTACCTGATAATAATATATCAAATCCTTCTTGTTTACTAGAATCCAAAAGATTATTTTGAATAGTTCTGGCTGCAGATCGAGCTCCATCCAATAATTTAGATCCACCTTGTATTGCACCAGTACCAGCATATATTCTACTTATCTCATTGCCATTGTTTACCCAAAGCTGTTGAAATACTTCTTCAAATCTTGATATTATTTGATCAGTTTCATTTTGACAAAGAAATTCCAGTTGTTTGGCCAACATATCAAGAGCAAAAAATTTTTGAATACAGTTAGTACGATCAAGACAATCGGTACAATTTATTCTCATGGTACCTGTTTGGTGTTTTACAACAGAGTTACCTTTTGCATAAAACAAACCAAATGAGTCTAAATATGGATTAACTGAGTTCTTCAATTTTTGTAGACTCTTATCGCCATTACTTTTAAACTCTTGATGATAATCAAATGCGACAAATGGTATGAAAGAAAATGCTGAAGTGGAATGTTTTTGTTCAAATGCATAGCTCAAGGCAGATTCATTTTCTTTACTATTTGAATTTGCTCCACCTAACAAATTAATGAAAATTATATTACCATAACAATCTGTTAATGATTTAACGTGTTTCTCATAAACGTCCGCTGAAGATTCAATGCTTCTTGACAGTTTTACTTTATGTGCTCCAACATTCATTCCTGGTTGTTCCCAAAATAGTGGTACGCTACCTCTTATTTGCACAAAAGAAGTAACCTCATCATCCAAGTATATAACTTGTTCGGTTTCAACAAAATTTGCAACATAACCATCATCATTACAACCACGGACATTGAACCTAGTTCCAGCTCTTCTACAACTCAATCTTGATATTATAGCGATTCTGGCTTGCTTGTGTCTTGCATAAACAGTTTTTATCTCAATACTGCCACAAACAATTTTCATTAACCATTGGGAGGTATCAATTCCAAAGTGAATGAAATATACATGTAAATTGCGGTTCCAAAAGAAACGTTTATCAGGAACACAGTTATTCCATTGTCTCTGGGCGCACAGGGTTAAATCAAAACGAACATCTTGTGAGACATACCTCGAAAAATAAAAACTACCACTGTTTAAAAGCTTCCGTACCTCTGATGCATAGTCATCGCTTTGTTGCTTACGCAATGAAACAAACGTGGTCTGCGTGATTTTGAATATTTCTGCATCAGATATCTTGCCAACTGACTGGCACCCAGTCACCAACACCAGGAACAGTGCTACTTTATTCTCAATATTTACATTCAAAACACCAAGGCATCCGTAGGCGTCTACTATTTTCACACACTGTCGTTTGAACGTGTCGAACTCACTGACCGTGGCCGTACACAGAGTGTTGTTTTCAAACAACAACACTTCAGCTTGCATACGATTTTCCAGAACAATGCAATGACTGTGGTTGGACGACTTTTCGTATGCTCTGTAAATTTTGCCAATGATTGACGGCGTCTGTTTGGCGGACATTGTTCTGAGCCTCCTCCCCCGACTTATAACGTTTACTCAAACATACATGGGTGGTAAGTAGGTATCTCGGTTTCGGACTAAAAACAAAAAAAACAAAAAATATAAAAAAAAACCAAAACAAAAAAACCGACAAGCGATGGTACAATGCAATAATATTATGGTGGTCATATAACAATATGGAAAATCATAAAGCGGTGTCACGGATTATTGATCACTAGGTATACATTATTATGGAGAAGCACAAAAAACGGAAGAAAACAAAATAAAAAAAAAACACACAATATTATAAAGCCACCACAATAGCTGGTTCACATTTATCGAAATATTGACTTGACGAACTTACAAGACTTGATTCGATAATTCGTTATATTAAGACGGTGTACGACGAGAACGCCTCTCGAAACGTACACGACACCGTCCCACTAGGTGTCGGTGGAAAGTATTGATTTCTATTTTCTTGCTCGGCCGCTGGGGGCTGCCTGCCTGCCTGCTGCTCGGTGGTCGTGCTATATAGTAACAAATACATTACGCGGTGAACACAGGATACCACGATAGTACGGACGTTTGTTCTGTTTGTAGATACTATTCACTAGATTGTGCCTTCCGATGAGTATAGTTGTTGTACGCGACATCGATTCCGCGCGCTCTCGCTTTCGTGACGAAATCGAAGTGGTTACGATTGTGGCCCGCGAGAAAAATCATCGGCGACCGCGGCGGACACAAAAAAAATTAGAAAAACGGCAAAAAGTAAAAATAATAATATTAGCAAATTATTATGTCAACACGACGTCCTCGTAACTTGTAAATAATAACTATCGATATCGAGTATTGACAATGGTCCAATATTTTGAATCAGCAACGGCGTATCGAACAATCGTTATACAGAACAATCGATTAAAAAAAAAAAAAGTAACACAATCGATTTTGAACGGTTTTGCTCAATGCTCTTGCGCAGCGGCGGCGTAGTGAAAACATAACACACGTCATACACTGCAGCCGACCGAAATCCTTAATAATTGGCGATTGTGATTTGTATTTTGTGTACTGATTTTTTTGCCGCTGTGGGACACGTATGCGTGCGTGTTTTATATGTAGATGTGACTTGACGTCAATGTTTTTTTTTTAACACTATTTACCGCACTGTAGAAGGAACACGCGTGTTGTCTCACTTCGTCATATTTACGATATTACATTTAAACAAATTCAAAGTAGTACGGAAAAGTACATTTATTATTTACCTAACGCAGTTATGAAGGGGTGGGTTTTTTTTAACTCAGTACTCACAAATAGGTTGAGGACCAAGAAGGCGATTTAGATTCAAAAAATTAGCTAGGTCTACATAATATTAAATATCCAAATTTAATGAAATATAATAGAAGAATAATACAATAACAATATAAATATAATATACCTAATATATAATATTACGTCGTTTACGTAATATTAAATATTATGTTGTATATGTAATATGTCAAATGTCGATTTGAAGGACGCTCTTAGAATGGAAAAAAATTTCAAGAATATTTCAATTTCAATTTATATTCTTCTGTTTGATGACGATTAGTCACAACTATAATAGTATAGGCATTAAGTTTAAGTTTTATAGTAAATAAAATATTCATCATACATGCATATTATAAAATAATAATAACAAATTTTAATAACAAAATTAGTTTTTTTATTCCATAATATATTATATAATTAGGTAGGCAAGAGTGAAATGCTTTTACGTATCAAATGCGTAAGGGGTGGCATCAGCACTATAAACTAGCCCCTTGTATCCACGTTGGCACTAGTACTTAACTTGTATTTTAGGAAAAATACAGCCAAAACATAATAGTCCAGGAGCTATAGATGGTTTGACCTTATTAACTCACTTGATTTTTTTATAGTCTATGTAGAATCGGGCCTCCTGAATGCAATAAACAAATCGGCAAAATGTTGTTCGGCTTAAGAGGGGAGGGGGATTGTTATTTTTCGTTGAATCGTATGCGAGATACAAATGCTCAAAGTATTGGTGGTTGAAAGAGGTGTTCAGGTACGAGATATCGCTGGAAGTATCGTTTTTATATAGGTACACTACCTACATATCACAAAGGAGACCTACACTTCTCAAATCAAGAAAAAAGGTTGTTGATCTTAAATTTATAAATGTATTTCTTCATGCAAGGGGGCTCATCATTCACCCCCAAAAGGTAGGTGAACGCGGCATTCATTATCCACTCTGTTTTTTAATTTGTAAAGAGTAGCTATAACTGATAAATTCCATACTGTTTGACACTTTGACGTAAAGTAACAATATTGACAACTGTTGTATATTGTATCTGATTAATTGAATGTCCTATTACACCTATAAGCTAATTTGACGGTTAAGGAAAGCCCTGATTAAGGGTAGGGGGCAAGAGTGGCATGGTCCCGGGGCCCATTGATTTTGGGGACCCGTCTTTATCCCCAAAATATATTTTTTTAACGCATTCAATACAGTTAAAAATATATATATTTAAGTAGGTAGGTACAGGTAGTAGGTAAATTATTATTAATGAATAAATAATAATTATAAAATAAAATTGTTCTCAATTTTATATTACGAAAAATTACTATAAATATTAAATTAAATAATGAACTGTGTTGGCAAACACAATTTTGATTATGTTTTTTTTCTGAGCATTTTCGATTACTGATTTAACTATATAAGTATATAGGTAGTTATAAGAAAAAAATATTTAGCTCTTGTAAATTAGGTATTTCAGTTAAAAGTATTAATGCATATTATACTAAACTTTCGAGGACCATAGTTAATAAGTAATAACCTAGCAAATTAAAATTGATCAATTGACTGTCAAAATGTTTAGACAAAAAGCTTTACCAGAATCCATGAAAAAATATAGTGGTTAGGAGGTACCATTTGAAAAAAATAAAGTCGATTTTCTTATTGGTACGACTCAGAGTTTAAAAATTTTGAAAATGTTATAAAAAAAATGCCTGTACTGCTGTACAGTAGGTGTCTAGAGATAACTGTAATGATATGGATATGTTAAATTTGAATTCAATGATATTAACAACTATTATAATATAGGAAAAACGATTCTGAGTAAAGAAGGTCCTGTATTACTAAGTATATTTGATAATATTATTCTTATTAAAGTAATATGTTTTACTATTAGACTTTGGTAAATAGTAGTACAGTACCTTGAATTTGATAACGTCATTGTGTATATAAAATATAATAATATACTTTAAACGTTTCAAGTATTACCCTCGAATAATATTTTTAAATTACAACAAAATAATAAAAATTGTTATTCTTTGTTTAAATGTCTAATGTTGTCCAAATTTGGACTTAAAATATCTATAAAAAAAAACGTGTATATATATATTTTTAGAATTTTTGGTTTCACATTCACAAGTTATACAGTTTAAACAATTTTTTTTTCAAATTTTCAATTCCTAACTTTAAAAAAGGTGGGTAAGTGGATGTCGCTCTGCTGTACAGTAGGTTACAAGTGGGTCACTGTATAATGGATGCTATTAAATTTGAATTCAATGATACAATATCAT
>WHPZ01581396.1:28297-75339 GCA_016617965.1 Macrosiphum rosae
AAAAAAAAAAAAAAAAAAAAAACACACATCATTGTAAAATCAATACATTCATCGTTTCACTCAGAATCTAAAATGAAGACTAAATTTGCAGAGGAGTTTTGTCAAAATGTTAATAAAAAAGATCGTGCTTATGTATTTTAAGTAGAATACAAGTATTGGTTCCTCACCTTGTATACAATTTTCAAGGTTTTTGACGCAACAAAATTTTTTTATCGATTTTTATAGAAAAAATCTATACAATTTTCAAAATTCTATAACATGTTCAAAACGAGTCAAAATATAGAAATATTTAAAAAAAAACATCTGGCAAAAATTTCAAGTATCTATACGTTATTCGTATCTGAAATACAACGATATAAGAAAAGCGTTAATTTACGAATTAATATCCAGTGTCATCAAAATTTGAAATTCTAACGCTCATAAAAGATTAATTTGACAATCCGGTACAATTTTCTTTTTTTTTTGTTAAATGTAGAACATTTTATATTAATTTTTAACTAGGTAATAATAATTTGCAAATTGTCGTTAATTTGAAGAATTATGTCAAGGCGCTCAACTTTTTTTTTAATTACACTAATAACAACTTATGAATTATGAGGAACTTATTGTACTGTTTATAAATACCAGTCGTGAAACGTATTTACTTACTTTTGATACTAAGATTTTCTTATAGAATCGTCCATAAATTTGGCTACTAGTATTAAAATGTCAAGTCTGAAGTCGGAAGAAAAATGTGTATATTGTATAGACGATAATTGAAAAAAAACTGAAATAAACCGAACATTTATCTCATGCCTATAAAATAGCTAAAATAAAGTCAACATATTTTAAAAAAATGGTCAAATAAATATTTAGTGAAAATTCAAAGTATTTAAGGTTATCTATAAGTAATAGTTTTTGAGCTACACCAATAAAAGAAAATTTATTTTGGCAAAAACTGTATTTTCCTATATTTTTTTCGTTTTTCTTGATTATTTTCCAAATAGTGAGAATTTTTAATTTTTACTTCTCAACAATACAAATTATAAACTAGATCCAATTTTCTATCCAAAACCATCCTCAAAGTTTAAAATTGAAGCATTATTTTGACTAATTAAAAAATTAAAAAAACACATCGTTGTACAATCAATATCCAATAGGTACAAATGCATTAATAAATACATTCAATGCTCTGTTCAGAAACTAAAAAATTATATTAATACTTGATCACCGGGTGATTGGATCATACTCGAGAATCATATTATGCGATAAACCCGATAATTAATATTTATTATAAACTATAAAGTGGTTATGGCTAAAAATAAATTGTATTAGGTAATTTTTATTTGTGGACTTTGATACCTATATCTTAATTTGTTGTTTTTACATATTATACATTTATAGTTTATAGTTTATACCCATATATTAATTAATAATAACTATTTGCATAGTAAAATTATCTGCCAAGAGTGTCTACTGTTATAAGACATTGCAATAATTTTTAGTTCACGGAAAACTTAAAAAAAAACATTGGTGGGCAAGTGGGAGTCGCTCTGCTGTACAGTAGGTTACAAGTGGGTCACTGTAATGGATGGTGTTAAATTGTAATTCAATGATATTGTATCATTGTATACGAAAAACGATTCTGAGCGAAGACGGTCAGTTAGCAAATGATATATTGATATTACTAAGTATATTTTATGATATTATTGTGAATAAAGTAATTTATATAATATAACCTAGTTACGGGGAACCTAGTTTTAAATTTTCAATCCTTCGCTATAAAAGTTGAACATTTTATACATTTTTTAATTTTAAATTTGATAAATTTTGTCAAAATTGTGCCTATGTATTTTTAATATTTTTCAACTGTTGTTATAACAATATATCAGGAGCGTTGTACTACCTTTTCTCACATTTTTCCCCAACAAATACATTTTATTGACAATTATAGAAAAAAAAACAAAAAAATTGAAAACTAACAATGTCCGCAGACAGCTCAAAAAGAGTCAAAATTTGATGGTGTATAGAAAATGAGATTATAAAAATTCAGTGAAATTTCCTTGTATCTACAGTTATAAGTTTTAGAATTACAACAAAATAACAAAATCGCTATATGAGAAATCGAATGAATATCGCCTATGTAATAAAAATTTGAAATTCAAACGCTCATAAAAATTTAATTTGACTTTCTTGTAGACATTTTTTTTTGATAAAGGTAGACAAACTTATGAAGAATCTTGTATTATATTTTAAAATCTTAGATTTAAAAAGAAAATTTTTTATGAATTTCTAGCTAAAAATAATTTGCACATTGACGTCATGTTTACGTATTTTGTAAATATTTTAACTTTAAAGTTTAAATGCTTATAAAAAAAAATTGTGCCCATGTATTTTTAATATTTTTCAAATATCATTGTAAAAATATATTAAGAGCCTTGTACTAAATTTTCCGTAAACAGTTCAATACAAATCAAATATTTTTGAAAATTTTATCGTGTGTAGAAAATGCTAATATAAACAACCAGTGAAAATTTCATATATATATATATGTGTTGTAGTTTCGCCAAAAACCAAAATCGATTTTGTCGATAACCCATTTTGCGTACAAATGTCCGGTTGTCCTTAATTTTTTTTTTGTTTTTCTAGGCGCTTTTCAAAATCACATTTTAAATGTTGACCTTCCTATTGCACCAGCAATATTCACTTTCCCATCAAACAAGATACTGAAGTTTAAAATCGAAGCATTATTTCGACAACTTATAAATACTTACACACCCACCTATATTTAAGATCTTGGACCCTATGTTACAACTTACAGCCACTATTCATTACACATAAATATAAATTATTATTTACATTATACAAACGCACTAATTACATTTTCAAATATTTATATTAATTTTAAGTTATTTATATCGATTTGTTTTGGGGAAAAATTATTTCAACCTACTGTATTACAAATATAAAAATAAATTACTAATGACAATATAATTATACCTACAATAAATTATCCAAGGAAATAATATAGGACTGTCTCGTGAATATTTTTTAATTTTATACAATGATCTATCATTTTATCATTGAATTCAAATTTAACACTTCCATTACAGTGACCTACTTAACATAGCGACATTCCCTGTTTTTTGTTTTAAGTGATGTTCTGATAAGTTAGGACAAAAATATGGTTAAAAATGTGGAATTAAAATATTTAATGTAATTGATCAATGATTATATTTCATGTGGCATGAATGCGTGATACCCATATCAATTGCAGGTAAGTTATTAAGAATAAACCTACCTGTAATATGATTAAAAATACATCGGAATAGACTAAGCTTAGAAATATTACAAATAATTAGATCCACTGTTTAGAGTATTTTCTAAATGGTATTTATTTAATTTTTTATACTGTTACGCCTACGTCCCTTGAGATTAAACACGTATCTGTGGTCAGTGCGCAACACAGTAATCAAGTATCATGGATAACTATACAGAGTGATTTTATTTCCAAGCAAAACCTTTATTCTCATTATTTTTATATTTGAAGAGATAACTTTTTCGAATTTTGGATATTTTTAAACAAACAAAATTCTAACATTTTCAACGCATTGCCTTTATTTATTTTTACCACTATGCGTCTATGCTGTTGCCTGTTATAAAACCAAAACCAATTTTTGATTTTTATATATGAATTCTTATATTTTCTAAATTCATAACCCGAAACAAAATACTTTCCAACAACGTTGATCGTAGATGTATAAATATTAAATATTGATGTACCTATTGAATATTAATGGAAAAGTTTATGATTAATAATTTTAAATTATAAACGTTTAGAATGTTAATAGATGACCTTGCTTCTTTCCTACCATCTAAATTGTAAATGGTTATACATTTAAAAAACAATTGCTTTAATATTTGACATTTTCATACAAATATTTTGCTTGAAAATGTTAAGTTAAAAATCCCATTAAAAATAGAGGTTGTGGGTAAAATTCAAGTGTTAATAATGTTTACATCAATAAATACAACATAGAAAAATAAAAACAATATAAAATATTAGAAATACCTACATGTGCTTTTATTTCTTTAATTTTATACAGACTAAAAGTTGGGGAATAGTTATTAGGTACTTTTGGATATAAAGAGTACTCCGAGTACTCAGTATATTTTAGAATTATATTAGGCACTTATATTATAGTACATTGAATATTGATGTTATATTATGCTCATATAAAACACATATTAAAAAAATTAACTATGTAAATAAAAAATATAGGTAGTATACAACACCGGAATTAAACATTACGATAATAAAATATACTAGTATTAGAAAGATAGTCATAGATGAATTAAACTTTAAATACCATTTACCAACTGGTTTAAATGGTAACAATTTGAACTTTGGTTTGAAAAAAAAAATGTATCACCTACGTACTTAAATATAATCAATTTGTTTTTTGTAGGTATACTTCCTATAGATGTGTAAAATAAAAAATAAATAGCTGGTACTATCAATTAATAAGGATTTCATTATAATTTATAACAAACGATTAATATTGTTTGTCTACAAATTAATATCTAGGGCTACGATTTTAAAGCATATGTCGGGACATATGTTTCTTTTTTTATATATGAGAAAGAAATCAAATTTTTATTCATACATTTGTTTCATATCATTCTAATTGAATAAAACAATTGATTATTGATTTTTTTATGCAAATCCTTTTATTTTTTGCTTTTTTGCAATTATTCCAGCAGTGGAATTTTTAAATATAATACAATTATATTTTAATTGAATTAATAAGAAATTTAAAAATCTGGAATACGGACTAAATGGTTACATTGGATTATTATTGTTTTCGTTACCGACTTGATTATTAAATGTATTAAGACTTTCAAGAAGAATCTCAATGTGTCAAAGTAGTGTAAAAGTACTATCTCTTCAATCAAATCTTGTGTATATCTCAACAAACGTTGGATTTCTACCAGATATTATTACATCATTAGTGGGAAAAGGTAACTTTAAACAAAGTATTGAAACAATTTAATATTAATTATATGTATAATTTTAGGCGAGTTATTAACAAAATGTATAAATATTGTCTTAAATGCATAAAAGAAGTTGAATGAAGCTAATGGATCTATTGCAACTGCAATTTCGAGTAAACTAAATTGTGTTATTTTAAAAAGCAAAAAGTGGAAACAATTAATATATATCTGTGTGTTGTTTCATTAAACAAAATTAATTAACATGGGTTTGATTTAAAATTTTAAACGAAACCTCTTGTATGTAGTATGCACCGATCCATGCAGTAGATGTAGAGCATGGATCACCAAATTTTATTCGGCCCGCAGACAAAAAATAAAAACACATATTACTACAACATTCTATAATCTATATTCTATGTTATTGTTGTAAATTATTATTTTTGTTAAATATTATTGGTTTTCACCGATTCACCGACAACTGTTGATAAATTGGTCGCAAAGCATATCTTATCTAAACTTTAATTGGGTCATTGGGTGAATTTAAACAGTTAGTTGAGAGCAAGATTTGTCATTTTTCTCACTAAACAAATTTCTATTTTATTGTATTTATAATTAATTTTTATTTTAAATTTTTCAAATGTTTGTAATATTAATTATGTTTTTAATGTTTAAAAACAATAATAAATAATAAATAAAAAAATAATGTTCTTATTACATCCAATTTTAAAATAATACCTATTGTCCTATTATATGTTGAAAATATGTACTTAGAATTTTAATGGCCCGCGAAAAATTTTCAGATTTCTAATGTGGCCATCCAAAAATATTAATTGGTGACCGCTGATGTAGAGCATTCATTTTCTATGTATAAAAACATCCTATCGGACAATAAAGTTAGTTTCACTACAACAAATCTATCAAAATACATGGTAGTAAATTCTTTTTTTAATTAAAAATAATTGTTATTATTCATTTTTATACCTAGTCCATGTTAATGTTTAGTCATGCTTTTTTTGCTTTTTTAAAAATTAATATGCTTCTTTTTTGCTTTTTTAAAACAATTTTGGGTTTTTATTGTTATTTATTATGCTTTAAAATCATAGCTCTATTAATACATTAATTTGTTAATTAGTCGATCATCAATGTTAAAGGTATTTATTATTTTACGATAATATGCAAAAACTTGTATGCAATTATTTGAAACTTAAACCTCTTGACAAACACAATAAATTAAAAACTTTAATTTTAAGTTATTTTAACACCTGTGAACACATCTTAATGTAATAAACTTAAAATGTATTCCAATAAATATTTAATTAATTATTTTTTCTAATTTCACAAATCTACGAGGACTAAAATCCCAAAAATGTTTACCAATGGAGGCACTGAGCACTATGACTGTACAATTTAATATTACAAAACACTGAAAAATATACATTAAATATGTAATAAATACAAATCAAAATACTATGAAGAATTCATTTTACCACTTAAATATACCTAATGTAATTGTAATTTATGTAATATATCTGTAAAGAAAAAGCATTACCTACCTGGGTAATTAGTTTAATGTATTTTATTTTTACTCTAAAAGCCAAAACAGGTGATTTTTATAGTATTGTAATTTTCAATTATAATATTATAAGACAATAATAGGTAGTAGGTACACTGTAGGTTATTTTATCTAGTGCTAAAAATAAAATGATATGAAAAGAAAACAGCTGTTTTTATAGAAGGTTGAGGTTGAGTTATTTAATTCCGGAATATACTAGGGAGTGTCATATTATAATAAGTAAAATAATTAAGATTTTATTTAAGCAAAGGCTGTGCTGCTTTGGTTATCTTTTATAAAAAGAATAGAGTGTTAAATATTTTCAGTTGGTGTATGTCGAGGGGACTAAGTTCCCCCCAGAAGTTCAAAGTACAGTTCTTAGCCCCCCTGGCCTACAAAATTTTAAAGTGACTAAATATACAATAATTGTTATAATTGTAAAATTCATATTTAATACCTGAATTAAAAAATAAATTATAAAAAAATATTCTGTGATAAAATTAAATTAAATTTGTAAGATTTTACTAACTTATTATCGTTACTTGGAACGATCGTAATTATGTAGTATTAATAATAAGTAATAAAACCCCTCGTAAAACCCCCATAGGTTGTTTATCAGCAATCGTCCGAGTCTCGCATTGTCCCCGTTTTGATGAAATTACGTATTAATATGCTATGGGGGTAAGTATGTGACTTATACATTTTGTACCAGGCACCTCTTATGGATTTTCCGACTTTATTTGAACCCTTAAATCTGCCATTGGTTATAATTCTAAATTAAAAATGAATAACTTAATAATATCTGTTTGGAATACTTCTAAAATGTTAAAGATAAAGCACATAATTTTTTTTGTACTTAATTATGGTCAAATTATTTGGTATGTCAAACTTTGTAAAATGGCTTGTTGAAATAAACAAGCGGCTCTACTACAGTGGTATCTATAGGTGTAATGAACATATAATACTCAGCTCCCTCCCCCCAGTAATTTCAACAAATTTCCGCTAATGGGATTATAAGAAAAAAGGTTTTGGTAGGTATCAAGATAGAAAAACGGCAATTTGATAATCCTAATTTTATGCAAATTTCCATAGTGTTAAGACTACACACCCTCTCTATTTGGTTTTGTTACAATTTTTGCATAACAATTAAGTATTTTAAAATATTTTTAATGCACATTAGCAAATCAAAAAATAAATGTGGTCTCACTTTTAATAAAATTAAAAATTTCAATAACTCTCATAATATAATTATTGTTGATTAGGTAATCAAATAAAATAAAATTTTCCATTAGATTTTTAAAATGTTCAATAATTTTCGCTGAGAATAAAAAATTATAAATTATAAATTTTTTATATGGGAATTGTTGAGAAGGAAGTGGAGAAGTAGGTTCTACCTAGTGATTATTTTACTGGTCAAAATACCAGTATTCTCTAATTACAAATTAATGTTATTCAATTGCATAATAAATAACTGATAAAATTATAATTATTTAATATAAATTATTTGTAAACACTTATAACTTATAAGTTATGTACCTATAAGTAGGTATATTATATAGGTATAACAATTTTTAATTAAAATAAAATAACCAAGTTCCTACTGGTTTATATTCATTAAATAGTCTAATTTTTAGTGTGTATAACTTTTTTGCTTCTTTTATCCATTAACAAACATTTTTATGCCTATAAAATGTAATCATTGATCTTGTTACAGCTAAAAAACAAGATATCTTTATCTTAATTTCATTTACACTTAAAATAACCTACTGGGTTAGCGTAGTTTAAATCTTGGTATTCTTGTTAACAAACAACGAGAACTACAAATTATAACTACTATATGTCTGTATATACGTAATAGCTTTACTAGTTGTTACAAATTACAATAGACCTCAATGGACTTAATTATTCCGATATTTTTTTAAAATTATATTGCTTATTTCGTAGTAATTTTAAAATACTTCTTAAAGGTACATTTATACCAAAGATAAATACACAATGCATTATATAATTGTGATTCCATATGAATAGACAGTATCTTGTTAAGTGCTAAATTTATATTTTCAATTACCTAGTTGGCTAAAGTTAGCTTACTAAATTGATTGATATTTTCTACATTGTAGTTAGAAAAATGAAGTATTCAGTGTACGGTTATGGTATTGTTGAGGGACGAATGGTTTTTCCACAAAGAAATAATGGTTGATAACTGTTAAACACAGATTAGATTTACATTACATTGAAATTGTATACATGACTTACGTTTAGGACATTTTCGTTCTGGTCTAGATTTTCTGGAAGATGAAAAAAATATAGGCCATCTGTCCATGGATGTTAACGATGGGGATCGAGAAGAACTTTTTATGCCACTGTCAAACGAATCCGAACTTTCTATAACGGCAGGTAAACCTTCGGCACTCGAATTGTTCATGGCTGTATTATTTGAATCACTTTTTTTTTAATAATTAACAATTTAACCGGAAGACAATGCAAGTTTAACACCACGGTCAGCTTTTATTTTTTCTTTCGACACTGCTAAAATATTATAAATTTCTATTATTTTTCATTAAACCATTTAAACTTTAACAATAAAATTAAAATAGTTTTTAGATAATTGATAAGAATATTGTTTTCATCACGATTTGAGATTTACCACGGACTATGATAAGGAGACCGTCAAATCATAGAACAATTGACTCGCCAAAACAGCTCTGGAACACTACTGACTGGCGCCATCTAGCAATATAAAGTGTTAAGCCGATCCAATTGTATACGAGCACACGACCATAGAACAACAACAGAAGTACTTTTTGTAAGGCCCTACTTTTTGAATTGATGAGTTTCCACATAAATACCGCTAGATGTCGCCAGTCAGTAGTTCCACAGCTGATTTGGAGAGTTATTTGACGATCTAGTATAATATTATCTTGATTATCATTTATCAGTTTACAAAATGATAAATCTAAAAAGTAAAACCCTTATAATGTAAATAATAGAAGTATATTATTTATTTATTAGATATTTATAATTTATGTTTATTATTATATTTAAAACATTCAGAATTGAGGACCGATGGACTGAGTGACTATAATTTATTGTAGTAGTGTGTAATGTGTATTTAATATAGATTTTGACATTATTAATTATTATTTATTACTATTAAATTATTTTAAATGTATCTGTGAATTCGGATGGATATACTTGCACAGTATAGATTACATTTTTAACATATTTTATGCACATACTATACATACTACATAGTGTTAAATTATTTTAAAAAGGAAAAAATCATGGTTAATTTGAAAATTTTAATACTGGGATTATTTGCTCAGTTGATATTATTACTTTCTATTTTTGATATTTATTTCAAATCGCCAATCATTAGTGGTATACCAGACCAGCATGTCGATTTCGAACCACCGGCCGATCGTCTAGTACTATTTGTCGGAGATGGATTACGTGCAGATACGTTTTACAACTATGCCAATGGAAATAGCCTATATTTCAAGTACCAACCAATAAAAAATTACTAACATTGTTTTGATTTCATTATTATTATTATTATTTAACATTTTTCAGGCATTTGTTGAAAACCAGTGCTACATATGGTATATGCCGTACTCGAGTGCCAACTGAGTCACGTCCTGGTCATATAGCTCTTATAGCTGGATTTTATGAAGATCCATCAGCTATTTTTAAAGTACCTATAATGAAATTGTTTAATATTGTTATAGAAGATCTTATATCCACTTTGATCCTCACAAATACAGAGTGTAACAGAAAAGGGTATACTACCAAAAAGTCCTAGGAAAAATAGTCCGAGTAAAAGAGTCTGTGGTTAAAAAGTCCAAAACATAAAAAGTTTGGTACATATAATTAGGTAATAGGAAAAATACTATGTGATGCACTATCAAACTTCCAATTAGTTTTAATATAAATTGTAACTAAATTATTTACCTGACAAAATAAAATTTTTTTTAAAAATATAATTTTTTGACGACAGTTAAATAACACTGATAAGTCATAATACTAGTTGAACATTGAATTTTAGATTCTGAGTGAAACGATGAATGTATTGATTTTACAATGATGTGTGTTTTTTTTTTTTTTTTTTTGTGTCTGTCATCACGTTTTAGGACAGTAAAAGTGCTTGGATTTTATTCAACAGTAGCTTTTCTGATAGGAAAGTGAATCTAGTTGGTACTTTGGGAGGTTAAAAGTAAAAATTTCCCAGTAGTTTTCACAAGCGCCGGGAAAAACAACATAACAATGGAATTTTTACGCAAATTCTGTTTTCTAAAAAATCGATTTTGGTTTTTGGTGTAACTCTAAAACAAATGAACGAGTATACATGAAATTTTCACTTGTTGTTTATATTTGCATTTTCTATACACGATAACATTTTCAAAATATTTTGATTTATTTTGAACTGTTTAGGGACATTTTAAATTTCCATTTTTTTTTAGTTTTTTTTCTAAAAATATCAATAAAATTTTATTTGTTGGTTAAAAAAGCTTGAAAATTTAATAGAAAGTTCCTAGTATATTGTTTCAAAGGCAGATGAAAAATATTAAAAATCCTTAGTCACAATTTTATTTTATAAGCATTTAAAGTTCAAAAATTGACAAAATATGGAAAAATCACGAAAATTAGCAAATTATTTTGAGTTAAGAATTCGTAAAAATTTTTCTTTTTAAATCTAAGATTTGAAAATGTA
The DNA here is from genome assembly GCA_016617965.1 of Macrosiphum rosae. NCBI lineage: Eukaryota > Metazoa > Arthropoda > Insecta > Hemiptera > Aphididae > Macrosiphum > Macrosiphum rosae. Next base: position 39,535 of record WHPZ01581396.1, read on the forward strand.
ATACAAGATTCCTCATAAGATTATCTACCTTTATCAAAAAAAAATGTCTATATGATTAATATGATTGATTTCGAATTTATTATAGGTACCTATTATAGGTCAATTTTTATTAATACCATAGATAAGTATATAATATGTCTTGTACCTAGAAGGACATACCGTCTCCGCTCAGAATCGTTTTTCTCATACAATGATATAAAATCATTGAATTCAAATGTAATACCATCCATTATACAGTGACCCACTTGTAACCTACTGTACAGCAGAGTGACACCCACTTGCCCATCTTTTTTTCTTTAAATATATTATATTTTATATGGCGATAGTTAAAACTCAATTTAATATATTATTTCCATTTTTTATATAGGTAATGATACTAAGTACATAATTATTATAATCATTGATTATATTTAAGTATACAATATTTTATGTGACAATAGTTAATACCTCGGTTAATACTCAATTTGATTAAGATATCATTATCATTATAATATAATATTATGTATATTTCATTTGTGTGTAATAATTATTTTGATTATTTTTGGTTATAATACTAAGTACATAATTATTATAACAAATGGATTTGTTTTTAATTAATTATTTTAAATATTGTTATGTATATAATATAATTATCCGCACTTTTTATGCCTTGGACTATTTTAACCGGACTTTTTTTCCTAAGACTTTTTTACCGAGATTCAACAGGAACAAATGACGAATGAATTAACTGTTGCTCTAATCAATATTTTTAAAATTTTTCTTGTATATATATTTTATTAACATTTTCGCCACATGTATAATATAACATTCTTATTTTATTTTTTAATATTGAAAATAAAAATTTTTAAATCTGATGTAACGACCGGTAAAAACATTTGTTAAGTCTTATAGTTTATTTTTAAAATTTTTTTTGTATACTTGTGATGTTAAAAAATTCTAGGTTTAAAAAAAAATTTGCTAAAAACTGTTAAATTAAAATATCACTGTACGGTTTACACTTGATTATGAAAAAATGCTTATAGAAGACCCTGACAAAAAAACAAAAGTTTAATTGTAACACTGACCAAATTATAGTCCATTAAATAACAAGGTATATGACGCCAATTGGCGTCATTCAGCATATTCAAACTATGCAAAATGACTTCATTTTGCGTCATCCGCCGTGAACGTAAATAAATTTAATCGTCATAAAAAAACATTTTAAATTCAAAAAGTATAAACATGTTTTCAATATTTTATGAGAATTTTTAAAAGGTTCTTGTCAAAATCTTTGTTAAAATTTTTTTAAAAAGTTATTACTTTTAAAATTAATGAGTATAACTATAAGAAATGTTGAAATTTAAAAAAAATCATAAAAAATAAATCACTTGACTTAGATAAATGTTTTTACAATCAAAAGTTTTCTGATAACCAAATTTATTAATTGGCTATTTTTATTTTTCAAAATAAATTTTAATTAGATTTAAAATTTTTTATTTTCAGTATTAAAAAAATTATATTATAAAGTGTAACACAAAAGTCAATATAAACAAAAAAAATTAAAAAATATTGATTATTACAAAAGTTATTTAACTTGCCTTCCTGTTACAGTTACACCCTGTACCATTTGCATTGATATTATTTTCTAAAAATATTGGCATATAATACGTCTGACAGATAAATAAATATAATTAGTAATTGTGCTTAAACTACTGTCAATCAGTAATGCGTTATTGCCTTTGATACTTGCATTTGGAAAACTTTCTTACAAATTTATTTATGTTATAACTTAACAATTATCAAATATTATATCAAGTTTTGAATGCTAGTAATCTATAATTTACCTATAATATTTATTTGGTACTCATCAATAATAGATATAAAATCGTTTACCTTTTATGGTATTACAAATTTACAAATATACTTCTTGTTAAAAATATTTCATATTAAAATATATTTTATAGGGATGGAAAGATAATGTTGTTGAATTTGATTCCGTATTTAATAAAAGTGATACTACCATTTCTTGGGGTAGTCCAGATATTGTTTCAATGTTCAAAAAAGGTAATAATATCATAATTTTTCTATATTATTAATAACTTAAATTTTGTTTGGATGTTATTTTATAGGAGCGATTGCGGGAAATGTATACGCCTATGCCTATGATTCTGATCTACAAGATTTTAGTGGCAAGAATGGTTCTAGTGTATTTTTGTCGGAATGGGTAATTAACAAAGTTAAGTTGTTCTTTGATGAGTCAAAAAATGATGAAATGATTCAAAAGAAGCTGATGAAAAAAAAATTAGTATTATTTTTACATCTTTTGGGTACAGATGTTTCTGGACATATTGACAAACCACATTCAAAGTAAGTTCTTAAGATATATTTTTATTATTGCTCCTGTTTATATTCCTTAATGTTCAAAAACTATGTTATGTTTAGAGAATATTTAGAAAACTTAATTTATATTGAAAAAGGTATTAAAGAAATAGAACAGTTAATAGAATCTTACTATAATGATAACCGTACAGCATATGTTTTTACATCTGACCACGGTATGACGGATTGGGGTAAGAGTTTTGAACACTGATGTGTCTATAAGCTATTTAATCTTAAACTATAATTGTATTTATAGGTTCTCATGGAGATGGCTCAGTTAGCGAAACTGAAGTACCTATAGTTACCTGGGGTGCTGGACTATCATATGCCAAAAAACATTCAAACTCCTTGCCAGTGAATGTTAATCAAGCTGATGTTGCACCACTTATGGCTACTTTAATTGGTGTACCTATACCTGTACATTCAGTTGTATGTATTCATTTAAAAATTTAAACAACAATTTATAATCAGTTATAATTATTTTTAGGGTATTTTACCTTTACATTTATTTAACACTGATGCTAAAGATCAAGCCAAATATCTTCTGGCTAATGCACTACAATTAAATGCGGCTTTTTCAACCGCACGTGTAAAAATTGAACAGCAATTATTTAAATTATTTTATTCACCTTATGAATCACTGAGTACTAGTGTTCAGGATAGATATCTTAAAGATATTACAAATTTGATCAACCTCTCAAAAACTGACGAATGTGTAATTTTTTATCAATAATATTACAATATTGATCATTAATGTTATTAAAGATTAATTGTTTTATAGGTGAAACTATGTTATGAGTGGATAAATTTAAGTTTACAAGGAATTCAGTACTATAATACATATTACAAATTACCACTTCTTTTTTGTATAACATTTATTAGTCTTGGTTGGATTACTCTACTCATACTTGAAACCAATCCTATTAAAAAGTGTCGAAAAATTAATAGACTCCATAAGTTATTAATCAATGGAACATTTTTAACAGTTGCTGTGTGTTCTTCAGTTGTTATTAGTGGTAAATATTCTCTTGAATCCGTGTTGAATTGATCAGTTTAAATTTTAAAATAACTTATTCTATTACAGCCCAATCCCTTCCAATGCAATTTTATGTGTACACATTTATGCCATTAATACTGTGGTGCATATGTATTACTAAGATTTTACAGATATTTAATTTATCACATATAAAGCAAATGATAATACAAGTTAAAGGACTAGAATTGTTTGAAATATTATTTTATTTGATTGGTATTGAACTATTGGTAAATTTAAAATAGTCTTAAAAGTAGATTAACTTACAATTAACAATTATTTCTTTAATCGTAGGTGTGGACATTTTTTGAACGCCGCGTACTAACTTTAGCCTTATCTATACTATGCTTTTGGATGACTTGCTGTTCGATAGAAAAAGGATTTTCACCCTCTCAAATAATTCTAGTATTTGGTTCTTCTGCATTATTTGCTTCTTTCCCCTCAGTAATTATTATTGATGGTCATGCAAATATAATTTACGTGTAAATACTTAAAATGTATGTATCCTTTAGAATGTTATTTAATAGAAAATGTATAAACCAGTGTTATAGGTGCAATTATTTTGTTATTGGCCGGAATAATGCACTACACAAACCAAAATGGAGTGCGTAAGATTACTACATTTTTACAGGTATTATTCTTATTCATAGCTATTGCAAATGTTGTGAATGTATCAAGTAGTATGGAAAATAAACAAGGGCTATCATCAGTAAACCAAATTGTTGCTTGGACAATATCAAGTAATATATTATTTTATTATACTTAATATTTCTGAAAATTACTCTTCATAATATTAAAAATGTTTATTTTTTTTTAGTTTTATCAATGTTTTTAATCAGAAAAACCTCAAATCTCATATCGAACAAAACAACAGTTCTTTTATCAATGGGTATTCCTTATATTCAACTATCATTAAACTTGGAAGTATTATTCATGCTTGTTCTAGTAATAACATTAGCATGTTGGAGAAAAATTGTGATTAAATCTGAAGACTCTAGTCAAACCTTATGGACTCAATGGAGACATGCATTTTTTTTCGTAAGCAAAGATCATATTAGTATTTGCCAGTAGAGTTAATTGTTAAAACTAATTGGACAAGCTTTTATAGTTGTTATTTAGCTTTGGATCTTTTTTCGGCACTGGAAATATTGCATCTATTAACTCATTTGATCCATCAATTGGACGGTGTTTTGTCTCAGTATTTTCTCCATTTATTATGATGGGGTTGGTTCTGTTCAAAATACTTGTTCCTATTTTATTGACTTGTTGTACATTCTACCTCACCAGTATAAAATTAAAGGTTGGTTTACTTTTTTTTTTATTAGAGATAAATGATCAATTATTTAAGATAAATATTTTAATTTTAGATACCTCCAATCAATGTGTTTGTTCTAATGTTAGCCATGTCCAACATAATGGGTCTTCATTTTTTATTTCTAATAAAAAATACTGGCAGTTGGCTGGATATAGGAATGTCAATATCTCATTATGTAATCGTTCAATCACTTGCATTATTTTTATCCCTTATGTATGGACTGGCCGGATTATTGATCGGCGTTGAAAAACAAAGCTCTAAACATAGTTCTGATCAATTATTGCCAACTACTACTAAAAAATCAACGTGATGAATTAAATTGGGAACATGTTATATTACTTAAATATTATGTATGTAAAAAAAAATTAATTTGATTACATTTTTTATTATTTACATTATAATCACTGTTATTTTATGATCTCATTATATTATTATATGATCGATATACACCATGAACTGTGATATAAAGGATACACAATAAGCAGTTATCAGGAAAAATTTAGTCCTGGCTCAACAAATGTAGTTATTTGCAATAAATAGTATCTATACAATTAAAAAAACTACAACTTTATTTAAATTATTTACCTTTCATAAATTATTATTTATTAACTAATAGCTAAAAACATAAAATTTGGAAAGGACAAACCATAGAGTCTTAAAAGTAATAATTTATTGATAACTTACGTTCTTTGTGTATCCAGTATATTATACTAGTTAGTTTTACCAATTAACATATGTTAACTTATTGTTTACAATAAAAATAAAAAATAAAATTTTTCACAAGATATTTTTACATTATATTTTGTAATACCATATAACTATAAATATATTAAACATTATTGTGAATACACTGTATGCTGTTTGTTGAGCTATGTTGCAATGTCCCAATTCAATATGTCTACACGCTGATGACACAAATTTATTTTCAGATAATGTATCAGCAATTTTTCTTATAAAAATAGCTTCTTCTATTCCACACTTTATTTTACTTGTAGTATACACACAGTTAAGAAAACCATGTTTTGCGCTATAACAAGATAAAAAGAGTATGAACAGTCAAGTTTTATGAATATCAATTTTTTATGATTTATTAACAAAATATATCATAAAACATCAAAAGTTATGATTAAACAAATTAATAAATTGCATAACTATATTAACTTGTGATTATATAAAATGCTATTTATTATTTATTATATATTATAATATAATATATATTATTATCAACTTTGGCTAAGAAATAAATAATAATGATGAACATTCAATTAATTTTAACATTATAATAATTTATATGAAAAACAGGTTAGTGGTAATTCAATATTCTTTTCATTATGGTGGGTATATGTTTAAACCATGATATATATTTATTTTTATACACGGCGATTTAATAAAAATGTTCACAATTGTTTGCTAGAAATGTGTGGTTATAAAAACTTCACATTTAAGTATAAAATCACTCAGACTCAGTTTATTTTAAAGTTTTAAATATTATCTCCAAGATGTCTTTATTGTAATAATTTGTACTTGAATAAGAATATAAGATCAAAAATGTATACCATTCTATTGCAAGTTGCTATAAATAAATCATTAATATATTCTCATGAAAGAGAAATGTGTATCTAACCGTTTCAAATTAAAATATCTAACAGTCTAGAACAAAAGATATTTTGTTTTATATTATATCTATTTCGAGTTTGCAGTGTATAAATTAAAAATTTCATAAAAACAAATTTGCCTAAGAATCCCATATTAGTATATTAAATAAATGTTAAAGTTATTCAAATTAAACGTACTGATAAAAATCATTACCTACTACATTACCTATTGCCTCAACTAGGGCTTAAATGTCGGGGGGTGGTGTAGCCCCCACCTCATTTTATATGAAAAGTAACCCTTGGGGGTGTTGCCCCTACATCCTCCATATACTGTGTGTTCAACAACAAAGGTAACACAAAATATTTGGAGAGCATGACCTTGAGTTTAATTTGGGTTTTTTTCACTGCATACAGGACTTAATATTACACCATTTTTGGAAAAAATGTCTGGGCAGGACAAAACAAATTGTTTTATCTACTACAAATTGGGGAAGGGAGATTTAGAATTTAGACCCCCTTAGTTGCGCTAATGCTATCTAAGTTTTTAGATTTTTCATGTATCATTAGAATAAAGGGTTCACAGAAAAAAAAGCAGAAACATAAACATCAAAGTAAAAAATTATGATAAAATTGAACTTGACTCTAATGCTCTATATTAAAGAATGAAATATACAAAAAACCAAACTTTGATCAACTTGATCTGTTTGTTATCTTTATAATAGACTTATAGAGTCAATAGAGACATTGTTAAAAAAACATTGTTTTTATCTTTTGTACTGTATGAAATCTGCAAGAGCCTTAAAAATAAAAAGGTCGGTTCTCATTTTAAGTGACAAATTTCCGATTAAGCCAATAGTTTTCATAGTTAATATGATCTGCAAAATATATCTATTTCCGAGGTCCGAAATACTATTCAGAAAATTCATCTAAGTAAAAATTTAAAAAAAATAACTCAGTATTTCTTGAACATTTAAGGTTATAATATGTTTAGCTAGAAACTTGATCATGGAGAATCTATCTCGGAGAAAGTACGGGACGGACCTGTTAAATGGTCAGCACATAACATAGCACAGCTCGAGTACTCGACTGTTATCCTTAATAAAATGACGGTCATGGCATGGAGAAAAAAAATATAATACACGAGGAGTGTCATACTAAAGTAATATTATAATAATGTGTCAATATTGAATATACTCTTTAAGTGGTTTTCTACACAGCTATGTACCACTATTGCCTAACCGTTGCGCCGTCAAACGCATTAAGTTCAAAAAGAATTCCGAAAGGATAGAGGCGATCTGGTGATCCTCAGCTCACCTGGTGTCGGGATACTCGTTTTGTTTCTTACACTTTCGATCAGGATTGTGGGTATTTTTATTGTACATTTAAAAGTAATGTTGAATCACGAAGAACGATAAGTATACCGTAGCTCGAGCACGGCTGTCGGTGGGCTAAATTGATTATATTATATTGTAGGTACATATTATAAACCCTTATAGGTCATATTTATAATTTTAATTTGTTCATAAAAAGATAAACCATCCAATACTTTTGAAAATATTCCGGATCTAAGTATATAGACTTAATATTTTTTATACTTTGGACCAAAAATTATTTAGTTTATCGTTTCGTAACATAGTTGGGTTGCAATTATTTCGTGATTTTTCTTTACTCATAGATCACACTCTGCCGTGACCACTGAACATCGACAAACGAACTCTTTAATGTTCGCATAATTAATTTACTGTGTCTATTAACTATTTTACAATGCAATTTAAACTTGAGTAATTTCATGTATGAACATGTTTTACTCTAAAAATGTATATGAAAAAAAATAATATTTTTACAATCTAATTCATGATAATTTTTCAAATTATTAAACAGTACATTTAGCACAGCATTGTTTATAAAAACAAATTATAAGATACAACGCAATGTAAAAAATAGAGTAATTATACATTATAATAAATAAGCTTAAGAGGACGCTACATGTGTTGTCTCCGTCTTACAAATGTACAACATAGAAAAAACTGTTTTGCGCGGGAAAGAACCGAAAAGGCTACAGTCATAACTAAGAAACAAGATTTGCAGCACGTAAAAAGGAGAATTTTGGCTGTGTAACGTTGCTTATATTTTTTTGATATTATACTTATATGAAAAAAGTTCTTACTGTTTCAAAAACAATTATTGTTTGTGTTTTTCAAACTTGAAAAACTTTTTTCTCATAAATGATGTCAAAAAAAATAAAACAACGTTGCACAGCCAAAGCTCTCCTTTTTACGTGGTGCAAATCTTGTTTCTTAGTTATGACAGTAGCCTTCTCGTTTCTTTCCCTCGCAAAACAGTTTTTTCTATGTTGTACATTTGTAAGACGGAGAAAACACATGCGGGTGTAGCGTCCTCTTAATGAGATGTCTGTTGTACTCGCTAACACTATTTTGAATTTTCATATACCTAACTAGCTACCTTCCTAATATATTTATTATAATTGTTTTCAGCGATGTAATAATATATTATGACGTTGTGTACAACAATGAATTGTGCAAACATCTGATAACGAATAAACGGTTCAAGAGTTTTAATATATGTTTGGAGACAAAGGAAACTTTTTAATCATCTATCATAACATTATACATGTTGTTTTGTAACAATATAATATTATGTAGGCATAACTACTTTTAGAATGTCGAGTGTCTACAATTGTATTCGCAAACCGTTACCATTGTGTATACTCATATAATGGTAGGCACTAGGCATAATATAATAAGGAGGACATATTTATAGATTTTCATTCGCATTCATAAAATAAATAAAAATATAAAATGCTTGCCAAATATTAAAACGGATGTCAAGTGTTTATGGGTACTGGAAATATGTTTTTTCATAATAAAAACGCACCTGCGCGTGTACTATGAACGTTTGATGTCTGTTATTTTTCTTATAGTACCTACCTATACAAGTACAACAATATTATTTGTCACAAAATATTATATATTGTTTATGTGTTTGTTTTTTAGAAGCATATTTAAGTACTACCGACCAGGCAAATGCCGAATCCTTTACTTGTACATTTTTTTTCTCTACTTGGAAGTTAGAAGTATAATAACTGCTAAATGTCTAATAAGAAGTGAATGTTAAAATATATTCACTACAAATTACAACTATTGTATTACTTATTGAAATTATTATTAATACTATATATTAGTGTGTTATTCGTCAGCTGACAGTTAGTGGCTACTTTGGGGACCAGGCCTTACAAAGTTATACAAAAATATTGGATTGGGAATACCTTTCGGGTTTTCTCACTTTTCAATATGTCATTACCCATCGGGATTATGTCGGACGACTGACGACTATAAGGCACTCGGCTGGTTTGATTTACATTTAGTGACATACTCTGCATTAAACATAATCACACAAAATATATGGAAAAATCACTGGTTAAACCAAATTAATATATCAAATCACTTGAAATAAAACAAAGCATAAATCTCTGGCCGCAATACAAAACCTCATGAAAAACAGAAATAGCAATAAACCGACTGAGAATCGGCCACACCCACCTCACACATGAATACCTCGTGAAGAACCAACCACCGAAGGAATGCACCTCATGCGGAGTTACCCTCACAGTAAAACACCTGATGACAGAATACCGATCAAATGAAGAAGAAAGGGAAAAACTTAATATACCAACGAACTTATATGAAATAATTGGACCCGAATGTCAACCAGAAAAAGTCATGTCATTCCTAAGTATCTTCGAAATAGAGAAATACATTTAAGTACCTAATATTTTAGTAATAATTCACAAACCCCCCCCCCTTTTATTGCAACCAAATTGTTACCCAAAAACATATTTAATGTAACAATGTATAAAGCTAATGACCCATGTCACCGAAGCTAAAAAACTATCAATAAAAAGTAAATAATACTCTGCGTTAATAGTTTATATTAAATATAATATACGTCATGAACAGTATTAATATTGTTATATATACATCGCAATAAGTAGGCGGGTACCTGCCAATGGCTACAATTACCTATGATCTATAAACCTACGAATTTGAGTTCAGAGTTGAGTGAGTTTCATGAGTCCTATATACATATTTTAATAATAATGAATAGATTTTTAAAATACAAAACTATTTGAATTATTTAACAAAGAGAAGAGTTAGTTTTAAAAGTTAAATTGATTTTTATTTGGAATAAAAAGTAAACCAGGAAACTCATTTTTTTTGTTGTTGTTTAAAACAATAAAACTTTTTTCAGAACCGGTAGTACAAAGAGATCCAGTTTAATTAAAAAGCAATTGAATAAGACACCCAATTTTATTTTTAAATATACGACAGAATAGGTAATTAACGTTATAAAAAAAAAAAAAAAACAAAAAATGTACACAGGGGCAATGTACCTTATTTGAAGATTCTATCGTGGATTTTTCGGAAGAAAACGTTTATTTCTTTTATAAAATCAATTGTTTAAAACAATAATTATTCAACATAGAAAAAAAAACCTGATAACATTCTGCAGAGTTTGTTGAACCTGTTCACGCTCACCGTGGTCTTTGATGAATACCTCGACGCTATAGTTAGGTGGTTGTATTTTGTAATATCAAAAATCAAAACCAATAACGGTTTTGGGAGGAGATCGGTTAAAATCGCGCATGCTTGCAACATTTAATCTCATTATTTCGATGGTTGTCGACGGGGGGCTTTTTTATACACTTCGAGAAACTGTCGAGGACATGTTGAAACACGATCAGTCCAAATTTTTTTCCACCTATATTGATTTCCGATCCTCAGAGGCACATTTGATACGTGGATGTGTTAGTGCACTCCTGCCAGTATACCATATAACAATGTTATAGTAGAAATAGTCAGAGAAAAACATCACCGTGAAACCAATAAATCCACTTTCAAATACGAAATCGTCTCGAATTTCGACCGTATATACGTCGAATTAAGTTCATAAATTAAATAGAATCGTTTCGTACGGGGAAAGCGTATGTATGGCGTACCTATATATTATATAGATCGATTTCGCTTTTCATTCACCTACTACGCGGTTTTAAATAATAATATATTCTCGAATAAGCCGTTGATCCTGCGGTTTGAACGTTTTTTGACCGAACGGATTTCTTTTATTCGGATTTCTTTTTTTCTATCTTATTTATAATATATATTGCCTGTTTAAAAGTATTATGCGGGTTTTTTCTCCTGCGATTTTTAGTGAAGACAATTTAGTTAGTATTGAACGGTCGAATCTACCTGCGCGTATACAGCGCTATATCCTGTATCTTCCTCTCAGTCCATTTCGCTTTTAGCTTGGTACCTACCTATCCAACTCCCACTAGAAAGAGCAGAGATAGAAAAAAAATAACAGTGGAGACGTCGCGTGTGCGGATAATATATACAATATAACTATGTCCGCACTCGGAGGAGACGCAGACTTGGTCGGATAATGATATGTGTGTTTTGGGTTGGGTTAGGTAGGCACCTATATATATATATATATATACACGCTAAACCTTATACCCCGATGTGTATGTACGGTTTATTGTGTACGTTTTTGATTTGTCCACCGCTACGGTGTACGGCGTAATCCGGGGTTGTGATCGTTCATTGAATGACATTGAATTATAATTATTTACGGATCGAGGACGATACTCACGCGTTTTCGAGGATTCGTAAATTTTTTTATGTTTATTTTTTTTGTTTTGTTTTGTACACGTTTGTTTCCGTTTACCGAGCGATCGACGACGTGTGTCGTAATGTTTTCACGATAATTCCCAAAAGGTCGGCGCACGTCATAATAAAAACAAACTATTAAAGTATGAAATATTTCACTAAATGATCGCATTGGATTATCCGCATCAACTGGCTATAGGAATCGCAGAGTTTCCTCGTATTTTTCCCCAAATGGGTTTATGCGATACTGTCAAGTATCGATACCTATTTGATATATTTACCATGTACGATTATCGCAAGGTACCTATATTGTAGTTGTAAAGTTTACTGCGCACGACTTCTGCTGGAAAGTTAACATTGTTACGTCATTGTCTGCCTTTGTAACCATTGTCAATGCTATAACTTAAATTAATCATTTACTCGCAGGGCTTCCGGCCCGTAAAATTAATTAATAAATAGACAAATGATTTAGGTTAGGTACTACGTCACAGATACTACATAATATTGTGCTACAAGACATGATATTATGACTGCATAAAAACTACGAATGGGAAGAATTCAGTGGCGGATCCAGGGCTTAATTTTGGAAGGGGCATGGGGGGGGCAAAAGTACAAAAAGTTCCGACATTGGCTAAACACAATGTAAAACAGAGGAAAACTACGGTGATTGGTGGGGGGGGGAATGACACCTTTGCCATCCCCCCGGATCCGCCACTGGACGAATTATTAAACAGCCAATGCCGTTTGTTCGTGGAATATTATACGCAATAGTTGTTATACAGTTGTACTACAGTTGTACGATCATTTGTATGAAATAATAATAACATTATCTCAATGGGTCGCATAATAAAGTGTTCAAAATTCCGTGAGAATAATAATATTAATTATTCGTTTTCCTGCGATTGATCTAAAAGCGTAGGCACTACTTAGCTATTGACGATTTTCGATACATTTTTTAAGTCGCCAAGTAAAACAATACAAAAGTTTTCGATTGATGAGCTGTTCCTCGAAACTGATTAAATGGCACATAAATCTCTTGTCACTCCTTTTTAGCGCAATAATGCTTGTATATTTAGGGAGGCCTTTTTGGGAGTTATAAGAGAGAATATACTATAGGAAAGTCATTAATCTATAAGGAATTTTCACTTTTCCATCAGTTAAACGGATTCAAAACAATATATGTAAAGGTTTCGATTTTTAAAGTCTGAAAAATAAAATATAATTTATCACCTTTATTGTTTGAGTTTGTTTGGTTCGTATATTAGTATAAGAATTGATCACATGTGCTATTCAACAATTTATTTATTTATATTTATATCTAAACTTTAAATTTTTGTTTAGATACAGTAAGAATATACCCATTGTCTTTGTAGATATTATTATGGATAGGTTTTTTTATTTTTATTTTTATAATAAATATACAATCTATACATTAATAATAAGCACAATAAGTATATGTGAGAAAAGAAATAGAAAATAACATTATTGGGGTTGCGTGAATAATGTGGGTTTAATATTAAAATATTTTTTCACTTTATGAACGCATAGATTGAAAATGGAACTTATTTTATTTATTGTTCTATTAGGTAGGTATAGGAATATTATTGTTTGCGACAAAATTACAAACTGTCAATATTTTAAATCGATGACATTGCCAAAATTGCAAAAAAAAAAATGGTTTTTCAATAGAAAATATTATATAGGTAAGAGCTTGACTCAGAATTATTTTCTATAATATGATCAGACTCCATATATATATATATTTATATATTTCTATTGGGTTAAAAAATAAAATATATTTCTAACTTTTAACATGCCCCAGCATACCGGATAACCAGCTTATTAAGTTTACAAGAGAAAAACAGTTATTTTCTATCCCAATGTTTAATTCATTGAAAAATTTGACAGTTTACAAAAAAAAAAAATATATAAATAATGCCTGCGACCATAAATATTTCAGTGATAATTCAATTTGTCGAAGTGAATTTTACATATTAAAGTCTGAACTATTGTTTATTATTATTATTGAATTATCTGGTTGCACTTTTGGAAAATATAATAATATGTAAATGTTATGTTCTATATTCTGAAAAATAAATACTCATCAAAACGTTTATAAATATATTTTAATTCATGTGAATGGCATAATCAGATGCCGAAGTAAGGGCCCTAACTCATCTGCATTCTGCAACAGACTGCAGACGCAGTTTTATTAAAAACATAATTGAATTAATACATTTTAAATCACAATCTAATTATTTAGTTATATTACCACCTATTAATGTTGTATATTGATTATAAACACGCGTTTAATTATTTTCTTCTTCACATCGAACAGTAGAAATATTTTTAATTCAATATAGAAATGTTTTCGATTCGAATAAAATATAACATTTTGGTGTAAAATTCTTTCAAGATCTTTAGATATTTTTGATCTGGAGATATTTTGTAGACCTTAAGTAGATAATGCGATCAGTGTATCAGAGTAAATATTTATAAATGCCATGCAAATGGTTTATGGTTATCTCAATTAAAATTGAGTACTGGGTTTAACAGTGATATATAATATTATAGCTGTATTATATGTTCATATGTGAGCCACCCTACAAAAATAAAATATAAACACCCCTCCCCCCCACCGCCCAAGTAACAAGTAATTTATTGATATAATTTTTATTGAACACTGTCCAATGGCCCAGTAGTATTTGAGTACCTATATGGAGGACAAACAAAGAAACATTAATTTATATACATAATATAGTTTAATATTATATTGGTATACCTCTATGTAATAAGTGACGTATTATACTATATTATAACTATACATAAACTATAACAACTAATTTGAAAAACACCGTTATCGTGTACGAAAGAATCAATTTTATTTATTATTAAAGCTGAAATCGAAAATGTATTAAATGTCTTTAAAATATAAACGTACTTCTTGCAAACAATTTTTTTCTTTCCAACCACAATAGAAGATATATTGTATTTATTCAAACATTTAAAACACAAACAAATAAAATATTTGTATTGGCTGAAAATATATAGGTACATGTTCAAATAACTAGGAAAGCATATTATTATATTGTCAAAAACTATTGCCATTTTACGAGATTTCAATCACAGATGACCTTTCTATTATAGTATTATATAATAATATAGTAGATCATCCTATATGAATAAGACAATAACGTCGTAGTAATGTAGTATGAAATCGAAGAAAAGATTGTCGAAGAAACTACGCAGAGTGGAAGCACATTATCGTTTATTGACTTTTTCTAATTCTCTTCATATTTCGGATTCAGTTGATTCAGCAGATAACATAGAATACATTGGTCTTCAAAAGAGTGCGGTTTTGTTTATCTATTGTTTTTTTTTTTTTTTGTAAACCCATTACTTGGCTAATCGAATGGTTTAATTTTTTCATGAGATATTTATCTATTAGAAATTGGTCACAGATGGTCCATTAAAATGGTCATTTTCGAAACTTCCCAGTAAATTCAGAAAACATTTTAAACAATACACTACCATTCAACAGAAAATCAACAATATTGAAGTGTTATTTAATGAAATCATCATTGTCGTACATGAACATATTATATTTTGTACTTTAAATTCTATTATAATTATTATGACATTTTTATTGAATGTTTATAAAATAAAAATCTTCACCAACGATTGTTGATACCTATATCGGGCTATATGTCATAGAGACAATTCTGAATATCACGTTTATTATTAAAATTTTAGATAATAGAAGTAAAAAATTATAAATCATATACATTAGGACTGAAAATTTCAACTGAAAAAAAAAAACCATAACATTTTTAATCTATCGTTTAAGCACAAACATTTAAAAATTGATTGAATACATATTCGCGTCTATAATATAATATAGTTGAAAAATAGTTGAGAATTTACATTTTCTTAAGTAACAATTGTATTTAATTATGTATAAATTAACAAAAATTAAATTCTTTAATTCAAGTATAATAGGTAGGTACATATTTATAATTTTTACTTTTTCACAGTCTCGCAACACCAAAGATTAACTTTGAGATGAATTTCAGGCGGTTGTATGATTAAATAAAAACATTTTAAGAAAATCTCCTCGTGAAAATTATTTACAAAACTTAGTACGAAAATTTGTTAATGTGTACGTATAAGTAACATGCTAATATTTAGACAAACTCAGAAGTACTGATTCGGTATTTCTTACATCCAGTAAACTATTCTGTTCTACAAATGTTTATCTTGGTTGAATATAGGCAGTGTTAACGAACAAATTTAAAACATTTAAAGAAAACTTTTTCATATGAATAGGTACCTACATTTCAAAACTATCGATATAATTAAAGCCAAAAATAATAAATCGTACCATCGTGAGTAGATTTTTAAGTTTTAAAATATAGTAGTTGAATATAAAAGGACGTTGAAGATTTTATTATCATGTACAAATAATAATTATTATAAATGTGTCTGAAGTTTACAAAAGCCGTAATCACTATGTAATTACAAGTGATATTTTTTCATGAAATTATTGAAATGCCACTGTGAATTGTTTGATTGTAATAACAATTGGAAAATATATCTCGTTATATAATTAATTTACGGTTGTAAGTAGGTAGATACGAAAAATTTAAAAAATGTTTATATTTTTTTGTGACGGAGTACCCTACTTATTATTTTTACGGTCAGTGGATAAGTAATATTACGTTATTGTAAGTCACATTATTTTTATTTCAGTAAAATATTAAAGCATAAAAACTATGGTAAAGAAAAGAATTTTTTGGTATAAAGCTTAATTTTAAGCACTTGTTTTCGCTCTAATAACTCCATGGACATAATGGCCCTCAATAAACCTTAAAATGCCTTGTTGAGTAAGCTACTTTTAAATTAGTTTCCTTGTTACAAAATGTATTAGAAATGTCTATTGAAATTGGATTTCTTCGTCCAAATAACATAATATTTTGATCAACGATTTTTCATAACGAGGAGTAAAACTCAAAATCTACGACGGCGAACCTTACGACGTGCCTATTTCTGGAATTCGTCTGATTCATAACCATACAATATAATATATTATATTATGGTATTTAAATCGAGGGTCGACTTACAAATAGCTACTGCGAGAGGAGTATAGGTGAGGTAAACCGCAATAACTGCAGTAGGTTACGATTGAGCATTAAACTATTTTTGCGACTTTGCCACATCTATCATTTTGTTAAAGCGATTGCCGTTCCCCAGAAAGCAGATTGAAAAATATTTTAGATTTACAGTGTCTCTGAAGAGCGGAACGAATGCCAACCATTCCAAACACTTATTTACTCGAAATGCATTTCTGTCATCCCTGTTACCTACCCAACCCTCGAGAGTGCTTAGATTTTCACAGCAATTCAGATGGCTATATTCGATTGGTAGAGTAGTAAAAGGGTGGCGCCGAGTAGCAACTATTCCTGCAGAAATAAGTACCTACCTATACTTATATATATACTAATATTTTCCTTTTTCTAATAAAAACAAAGTACAGCATTTTCGATATTTTGGCTAACAAATTCGTTCGATCGTGTCAATATGGTTTCTAACACACGATCGAGCTTTGAAAAATTAACTGTATTAATTTATATAAAAAAATAACTATTTATGCTATATTATATGACATGCCTAATGATACCTATATAGTATATAAAATATATTATATTATATTAGCTTCGTTTGGTTATTATTTATTTATTCGTATGGCAGCTTCGTCAAAGTATATATAATAATTGGAGTATTGATTATCTCATCAATTTCATGAAGTGTACAAATAAATGCAAAATATAATATTAGACACGACGACACGAAATAGTAGCATGCTTAGCGAGCAGGCCTTCGATATAGAGATCTACGCCCTATGTCTTTGAATTTTAAATAACAAAACTATAATTATGAATACCTAATACATTTATACGAGAGGTGTGATTGATCGGAAATAGTTTGTAACAAAACACGACTCACAAGAGTCAATTGCATTTAAATTCATATTTACTATAATTCGATATTATTTTATCAGAATTGATCGTCTGTCGGTGGCATCCACGTGCTTCGTAATTAGGATTCTTTGAAATCTCGTAGATTTTTTTTGTTTTAAATTAAATTTTATATATTTATATTATTATTTATTAAACAGCCTTGTAAGAAATACTAAGTTTATTTTAATATTGTAATACATAATGCGTATTCAAAATAATTTATTAATGTTTTAAATATTATTTCATAGTGAAATGATAATTTCGCTTAAAAGTTAAAAGTTAAAAGTCTAAAACTTTTTTAATGAAACTCTTTAAAGTTTTCATTGGATTTTACTGAAGCTTTAGAATTGTAATGTATTTTTTTTTTAAATTTGAATATTTTTTAAAGAGCAATCATGTTTGATATTGACTTTACAAGCGTTATGATATCTCTATTGTTTTAGATTATCTGTTGTTGAACTTCAAAAGGCACAGATGTTTAAGAAGTTAATAAGTAACTTTATAAGTAGAAAATGGAGGTATCTTCAAGTGCTTAAAATAGTATTTTTTGTTGTAATTGTAATTACTCATTGAATTTTTGAAATTAACTGGTTAGCTTGTCCCTGTAAATAAATAAATAGAACGGGTTTTCCTTTTTACATAAAAGGTAAAATAGTTTTTGATGTAAATATTAAAGTATTATTTAGTTATAAGCAATATTTGTCAGGAAACTACCGAAAGTTAAAAAAAATCATCCTTTATAGGATTGATTTTTATTTTTTACTCTACAATAAATTTACGACCAGCACAGAATAATAAAATGTATTTTCTTAATAAATCACTAAAAAATGTAAGTTATATAAATACCTGTTTTGGTAAGGAAATACAATTAATAATTGATGGATCAGATAAACATGAAATTATTTCTATTTTTGAAAGTGTACATATAGTGTTGAATGCTTGCACCAATTTTGTAACATTGTTATACAATTTGTATGTTCCTGTGAATATGTCAAATTTGAGTTCCGACAAAGCAAAGCCTACCTACTTTTATTTCTGCTAAACAATAATTTCAACTATGGTTGTCATTTTCCATTTAAAATGAAAAACGATTTTCATTCGTACAAAAAATACCGTTCATATTTTTTCCTTTAATTTTTATACTGAATACAAATTGAATTACTCTTATTTTGTACACTTTTGGCAGCGGAATACATTAGCCATTAGGTAAATTAAAATTAATGTCAGCAATTGAAAAACATTAATTAATAACATTAAATAATGAAACATAAATCTATGATTAATAAAAGGCAATCTATGTGTGTATGTGTGTGTGTAAGCGATCGACAACAAAGTATATATAGCACTCATGGTTTTGAAATTTGCTTTATAAATAATCCTACACCCGAGGATGTACACCCCGAAACAAAATTTTTAAATTTTACATTTATGTAAATCCCTCACACAGTGGATTTATTGGCTCACAAAAAACGAATATTTGTTTGTTTGCTTAGGGTCACCATTGATTACAGAAAATGTAATAGTTATTATGATAATTGGATTTAACTTTATAGACATGTATTTTATATTTGGTCAAAACCACACAAATTAATGTGCTGAAAATATGTGTAGCTATTATATATTTTAACGGAGTTTAAGTAAGGGCAAATCTACCGCTAATTTGTCAAGGGCAACACCATGCTGGATCAGCAAGTATTTAATATTATTCTTGCAGACTAGTGTAAGCATAGGTCTTTTGTCAAGCATGTTTATCACTCTAATCGTATCGTCTATGCCCTATGGTACCTATAATAAATATAACCTGATCAAACTTCTCAAGTTATTGAAATACATCTTAATATATATATTTATTCTGCCCGTGTGTAAGTATTCACACTCCTCCCAAAGGCTACATCGATTTTGAGGAAATATTTTGTGTGCTTGAGTGGGTCCTTGAATGGTTTAGATTCACAATTGGACCCGGTAGGCCCAACCCGGGGAAGTGTTCAAACAGGGATTTTGAGGTTTACAATGGAAATTGTTGTTTATAAATGGTTGCTATTGGTTATAGGAGAAACAAATAGTAGAAATTAGTATTTATTTATCATTGGTTGCCATTAATTATTCGGTCAGATTAAGTACAAGTATGCATTAAATCGAATTTTCGGACATTGCCTACTAAACTGGCTGAGTCGCACTTTTACTGCAGCTCTTTGAGCTACACGCAAAAGGAGTTGAACAATCACAGTTTTGTTATGAGTTATAATTTTTTACTGACAACGAAATGCGAGGGATCAACTAGTATAGTATATATATATATATTTCAAAATTGATAGTAAAAAAAAAAATTGGTTTATATTATAATAATATACAAATATTATTATTATTATTATTTTTTATTCATACAAAACAATAACAATTAAATTATTACAATAAAATGTATTAATAATAGCTGATACGAATACCAACTGAGCTGTAAGCTCGTATCTGGTATACGGAGTTCAACGATATTACAATTCGTTTAAAGTAAATACTAATGCAATAAAAAAAACTTTAGAAACAAAAATGTACATCAGCATTACATATTATAGGTACCTGGTACATATTAATATATTATTAGGTATTAGGTTTAGACATATTGACTTTTTATGATTTTATTAATACACACATTATCATCAAGGTCACTAACTATTTTATTTATTGCCTTTTTTATTTGATTTTTATAAATTATATTAATAGTATCATTGGTATTATTAGATTGACTTTCACATAAACTTTTTATTAGACTCTTTACTTCGTCATTTAAATTGTTGAAAATAGTTTTCCCCATGTAATTAGGAGAATTTCTGGAACTAGTTAGTAAAGTATGTGACGGTTTAATGAATTTTCCTGTCTTTTATTTCTGTAGCATCGAGTGTATGGTTCTGTATGGATTTAACTAAAACTTGTCTAATGTATAATTTATAAACAGATAATATATTAGTATGGTTGAATAATTCCTCTGATGGGTATTTTAATGGTAGGGAGTATGCTACTTTTACAATCATTTTTTGTGTAGTACGCAATGTATTGATATCTGTTCTGTTGGTGCCTCCCCAACATGTTATGCCGTATATAGTATCGAATTACAGTGTCATGTAAATTTGTCTTATAATTGATTTATCAAGGAATCGAATTTTCTAAAATAATACAGTTAAGCCCCTCATTTTATTTTTGATATTATGTATATGTTCTAACCATTTTAAGTTAAAATCCATTGTCACTCCTAAATATTTGAATGATAATACCATTATAACATGATAATACATGTTTTATTTTCATAATTGATAATAATAAGGCGAAGGACTTATCTTACCCATCCGAAGTCATATATACCGAACAACGACAAAAATTAGTATTATACAATATACATGTAAATTATAATAACCTGCCTAGAGCCCATCGATATTTCGGTTTATTGGTGGACATTGAAAACGGGGTGTTTAGCACCAAATTCACACACGACATTTTATCCTAGACTGCAGTATGCGGTCATCGCTGTAGAGTGTGGGTAGGAAAATAAATCGTAAAAATATGTGGTTGGTATAATACGGCATATAATAATATAATATGGTATAAATAAAATGGTATACCAATTTACGCGGAAGCAAACATTATGTAGGCACCCTTTTGCGGTGCTTTAACGCTTTAGTTAAGACACCGTTTGGTAAACGATTTCATACGCGAATAAATTGCGGTTTTATCGTCGAAATATTTACACTGCAAATGCGCGTAAATTCAATAATTTTATACACACGCCGTGAAAACGGCAGTATAAACTATAGGACTATCTACGATACGGTCGACTTGACCTGCAGACCATCTGGTAAACTCGACAGTTAATATTATAATACAGGGGTTTATAGACTATTTCGGGATAAATATTGTGTACCACCATCGTACGGAAATAATAATTATGCGTAGGCTTCGCCTATAATATTGAAAAAATATTAAGAACGATCATTTATCATGATGGTTTTACACTTTCATCGACGATCTTGACGATTGTGTCTAATAGTTCTACTGAAATTGGTTCAGAGGTTCCATATTATTATGGGTTTATATTATATATGGTACAGTTTATTATCGGGGCGTGCCGATAGTTTTATTTTATGGTCGTTTTGAAACTCGACTACCTACCTATTTGAACTTCCTTATTATTACATTTTATATAAATAAACATATTAAAAAAAAAAAAAAAAAACCAATAAGCGGATACCTTTTTTATCATTTTTAGGGTTCTGAAGCAAAAAACGGAATCCTTATAGATTCGTCATGTCTGCAGTCTGTCTGTCCGTCATATGGTGGTCACAGTCACTTTTCTCCGAAGCCATGAGAGCTATACTGTTGAAACTCGGTAAGTAGATGTATTCTATCAATCGCATTAAGATTTTCACACAAAAATAGAAAAAAAAATACATTTTGGATGTTGCCCATACTTAGAACTGAAACTCAAAATTTTTTTTTCATCCAACCCATACGTGTGGGGTATTCATGGATAGGTCTTCAAAAATGATATTGAGGTTTCTAATATCGTTTTTTTTTTAAACTAAATAGTTTGCTCGAGAGACACTTCCAAAGTGATAAAATGTGTGTCCTCCCCCGCCCCCTATAAATTCTAAAATAAGAGAATGATAAAACTAAAAAAAATATATGATGTACATTACCATGCAAACTTCCACCGAAAATTAGTTTGAACAAGATCTAATAAGTAGTTTTTTTTTAATAAGTAA
This sequence comes from Macrosiphum rosae, assembly GCA_016617965.1. NCBI lineage: Eukaryota > Metazoa > Arthropoda > Insecta > Hemiptera > Aphididae > Macrosiphum > Macrosiphum rosae. The sequence continues at coordinate 62,291 of WHPZ01581396.1, forward strand.
ATAAGTAAATAAGTAAATAATAATAATAAAAGTAATATATATATTATGTAATATAATATAATAATAAAATATATACATATATATATCTATTTTGTCATGTATACACTTAAAAATTTAATCTCGATCACTGGCTAAGATAAACTAAGATGGGCTATAATATCATAATGGACTTGGTATAAGACTTCTGCTGGACCTAGTGGTGGGGCCAAAGTTCGTACAAAACGACTTATTATTTATGTTACTTGCTGCTACGGAACCCTTCATGTTCGAGTCTGACTCGCACTTGGCAGCTTTTTAAAAATTATTATACTCAACATATTTTTAAATTATATTGTTTAATTATTTAAAATAACTGATGAGGTCATCTATTGACCAAGCAACTGTGAACTGACCAGTTGTTAACGAAATATTTATATTTGTGAATTGTAAGTATGTATCCCAGTATGATATGTATCTAGTTTTAAACTTAGATAAAAACCATCACCGAATACTATTATACTGCTACTTACGGTTATAGTACCTACTAAAAATCTACATGACTACATGTAAGGATAAAAACTAAGGATTTTCGCCAAAACTACTGTTTATAGAACGGTCTAAACTAGACCAGTATACATTGAATATTTGCGCACCAGTTCAACGATGTATTTATAATGCATTTTTATCTTTAGTAAACCAAACACGTATAGATACGGACATGCCCAGCAATAACGTAGGTAATACTATTCTGGTCCCGAGAGGTATTTACCAAATAAAAACTTTATGTCCGTTTATTTTCTTTTGTCGCTTTGAAAATAATAAATAATATTGTATTGTCCTCTTGGCCATGAAACGCAGAGACGGTTCCGGACGGCGGACACTTAAACTGCAGCAGTCTCGTGATATGCACCAGAGACTTTATATACCTGCTTATATATAAGTTCTGGGTAGTGTCTTCATACAAAAAAATATGTTTTTTTAACCGAATTGGTTCAATATAATATTGTTTTATGAACGTCGATGGTAAAATTAAATATTTTTTATGAGAGGGGTACCTATATATATTTTAATTTGAAAATTTTAATTCATTAAAAAAAACATTTTTATGTATAGTTAGGTACCATTGGGAAACCATTAGTCGATACCACTAATAGAATATTATTATAAATTATAATACCTATATGCATTCATATACATTTTATTATGAAGGTGAGGGAGGGCACAACATGTTGATATTATGATTAAATATTGAGTAGCATTTATGTGTTACACAAATCAATTACCTTACAGCTAGTATTATATAATATTATAATATAGGCCATAGGGACAGGCGGATAGCCGACTAGTATATTAACGAATAGTGTTTGTTATTTTTATACGATCGTATATTACGAAGATTACATAAACGGATGCCAATATTTATGCAATATAAAGTGTGTAATATAATAATATAATGTATTGAAACGTATTATATTATTGTCATAATTTAATATACGCTATTTTGCGAGTGAGCGTGTCTTGTGCAATTTACAACCTACATACCTAGACGCGTAGAACAACCTGCGTGTTTGGCATTATAGATTTAGCATATGAAATATTCAAAGAATAGAAATGAGCTGTGAGCGGTGACACTCGAGTGCTAGCTGGAATACCGTAATCACGTCCCCGGACATATCATTATATGGATAATAAAATGTAATACTTTGAGGACGTGAATAAAAGATACCTATAGCCGTAGTACATGCAAATCGTTTAAACTCGATCGCGGAGATGTCGATTGACGATCGCCACTAAAATATACTCACTCTGTATGCGCATTATTCGTGCGTATTATCATAGTTGGGTAATCCGGACGATCAATCTTGTTCCGTCCCGGTACAAATACGTTGGCATACGCGCACACACCCACACTAATATGTCATATATATATATATATTAGGTAGGAATATGTATAGTCGTATAATAGTGTCAAGAGGTACAGTCAAGCGTGCGTTCATATTATTATCGTATATACGGCGAGACAACAATAATAATATTATATATTAGATTGTTGCTCGCGACTATTAATAATATAATATATATAGACCATTATTATTATAGTCGTGACGAGCGGATAGGGTGGGGGGTAGGGATGATGCGACTATTACGCGTGCGGTGTACATTTATTTCATATAATATATATATCGTATCTATATGTACAATATACATATATATATATATATATAAACTGTGCAGCTCGTGGTCCGCTTTACCGGAAGGGCGAGGAAGATTAGTCGGTGTTAAGCGACATCTGCTGCGTCCGTCGTGTAATAACAATACTACCGCGCCACGCGATGACAATTTAATATATTATAATATGCTATATGCATATAATATAGTGTTATTAAATGGTATTTATACGACATAAAATATAGTACTGGCTTATATAAGGCGATATAAATACTCATTTATTATACGGTATGATGGCCATCGCAGGTCAGGAGACCACTATATTATATTATATAATAGAGGACCAATATAATAATATTCGGAGTACGGCTTACCAACACAGGTTTAGCACTTTGGCGTCCTCCGACTGGTTGCCGCTCATCTCTTCGCGGACCAGAGACATGAACTGTGCGGTGCACGAGTCCCAGTCCGAGTTGATCACACGGTAACAGTCCGTATACTTCAAGTAGTCTGCAACACAATATAACAGTATAAATCGAATTTCGATGTGGTCGTGAATTAAAATAATATTCAAAGATGACAGATATGTGTATCACCGTGTGTACCGTGGTGATACATAACTTATTTTTTTTTAAACGAAAATCAACTTTTTAACTGCAAATTATTGAACAGTTAATTTTTTACAATACGTAGATTTTTTTAAATCAAAATTCGAATACGTAGTTTCTGATTTATTATACTTATTAATGTGTCTATGTTAGTGCAATAATGACCGTTAGATGGAAAATAACATTATTTACAGGTCATTAACGGTATATTGACCAAATACACAGGTAATTATCGTTTTAAACTAGATATTCACGCCGTTGACCAAATACATAGGTAATAATTGATATAAATCGAAAATATTAACGTGCGTGTAGTTGGCCCTCCCTCCATGCCTAATTTATTTGAAGTAACAATGAAGTAATCGGGTAATCCAGTTAACAATTTAGAGGAAAAATAGTGATTCTGAATTGAAAATAATAAATTGGTATCACCGTCCACCACAGGACACTCCTTAAATGGTATACAAAATCTATAAGTATTTGAAAATATGACCCTTAACTTTTAAGTAAATTAAAAGTTCCGAAAATCAGAATTTGAATACATTTGTTATACTTGTATAATTTATATATAATATTCAGCGTTTGGATAGCGGGAGGAAATCAATAAATCAGAAGTTATAATACGTATTATGATAAAGATGTGGTGCGTATTTAGTAAATTTAAAGTTATAGAAAAAATAATTTAATATTCCCTCGAATTTCCTGAGATATTGACAGCTGCAGGTTCATGAGATAACCATTCCGTATACGATAAAAAATGTTTCCCGTGAAATTATACATTTTAAGGCTGTGCCATTGCTATATTATAAATAATATTATCTTTTCAGTACTTTCAATGTCGTCACAAAATTGGTTTCGAGATAATAATCATTTGACTTTGCTATGCACATCGCAGAGATGAGTGACGTGCAAAGTTTGAGAAAAAAAACTTAACAACCGTGGATTTCGATTTCACTCGACGACTAGTGTTTGTTTCCAAAGTTTGTCGAAAGTTAAAATCTAAAACCCAAGAATACACAAGAGGGAGGGGAAAAAAAGTCTCCCTCCAAATCGAACGAAAACGGATTTACCTGCGAGAATCGAGCTGGGACGTATTTATATTTTCTGCGGTACGGTCGGTGTGTATATTATGTTTTTTTGTATAGGTACCGAATAAGTTCGCTATCGTTCGTGTGTGTGTGTGTGTGGATAACACATATATAAACTTTACGTATATAGATAAATGTATGTATGTACGCGAACAAATATATACAATACCTATTGCAGGTTTCAAACGGGACATCGTCAGATTTCTTTACTATTTTTTTTTTTTTTTTGATTTTCCTCTCTGTTAACACGCACGCGAAAAAGTCGAAGTGTTACTCGGTTGTTGTTGTCTTAAACGCAAACGTAATTTATATGGAAATAGATTTCGGGCGGGTACCTACTTATAATAATCTACATATAATGTATATACATGTATACGAAATATTATTATGTATCGACGTACCATTTTATACAGAAAGCACTCTGTAGTAGGCACCTATACTTACCTAGTTGCTACTTATTATATACACCTAAAGGTGCAGTTTGACGACCATCGTAATGGCGGTAATAATATATTAGGCATTTATTATATTTTTACATAAATCTCAGATCAATCCTTTGATATCATTGCTGCTTACTAGCTATAGAGTGATTTCTTGTACCTCGTTTATTGGATATATAATATTATGAAATACGAGTAACTCGGATACAAAGTCTTACTACAGTGTCGTAAAATGCCAATGGCTTAAAAATCACATACATCATTAACTCGAAACAGTATACGAATTATTAAATATAACAAACGTACTGAATACTACAACTCCTATAGACAAACCTTATCGACCAAAATACCAAATAATATAACGTACCTACATAGTTTATAATATGATTGATTATTTATTTTATATTCCTTAATCCTTATACTAGTATATTTAATACTATAATTGATATATATTTATAGTATTTTTGTAAAATATGGATAATCCATGTGAACAATTTGAAAGTGTCAGCCCCATGTCTGACCATAAGACCTGCTTTTGTATACAGAACACTCTTAAAACCAATTTGGGCTTATGGATTACAGTTGTGGTGGAACAAAAAAAAAATTAAATACAAATAACATTAAATTTTTTCAAAACCACGCTTTTAGAAAACTAATTATAAAGCCCCTCCCTATACGTATTAAACTTAACATTACACATGATTCCAAAATTGAAAACCGTAATTGAAGAAACCAAATGTATCTGTAATAGATCACATGGTCGTTTATCATCTCATCCAAATCCAAAAATTCAAAACTTACCATCTTTTATCAGTTCTTGGTAATCCGCGTAGACTTCTGAAGCGTAAATGATGTCGTAATCTCCTACTATAATAACTAATAAACACGTCATAAATGGCTTCTTTCGTCACTTTAATGAGTTTTTTCCTGTCGCACATTTTATTCACGTATCAGTGTATCACGTAGGTATACTTATTGTGTCAATTTGATATAAACTAGGTATACAGTTATATATATAACAGAGAGTTGAGATATAACAAAAAAAGGATGTTATTATACATTATTCACCATTTGCGATTTGCTCCATTTAACATAAATACACTATCATTATTTCAAAAACTATTAACGTTGTTGAAAATATTCTAATATTTATGTTTTATAATAGTCATAATTATAAGTCGTTAAAACAACTATTTTACTATTCTTTACACTTTTCTTAATGACAACATACATTTTTAATTCCTGATTCCAAAATTTGTTGGTATATTTTGGTGTATAATAATGGAATTTAGGACTAGTAGTTTATGAGTTCTTTATGGTTCGGATGAGCAGAGTGGAATGGTACTCAGTGGTTCCCCTCAAAATGTTGGTCCACTACTCCGCTCATCTATAACTTTAAATACCTACTTATGAAGTTATAACTAATGAACTACTTTCAATTTCATTGATCAAAAAATTCGATATACTCCGAATAATGCTCTGCTTCGGAATATGATATTAAAAATGTATGTCATCGTTCAAAATACTAAAAATCTTAACCAATTATGACGATAAAAATAAAATGAATATAATTTTTTTCCAAAAATGTTGTATTGAAATGACTTAAATTATGAACTTGTAAGAAAATTTTAAAAACGTTTTTATTTTCTGAAATGATGATTATCTTACTTCAAACGGATCTCCCGCAAATACACTAATTTTTAACTGTATATTGGTGTCCTCTGAAATCCACCCTGCAAAACCAAGGAGTGCTCCGCGATTACCGAGCAACTATTTTAAGTGTCATTTTAGTTCGAGTAAATTTTACTATAATTGATTTTAAATGTCTCAAATAATATGTTTTTAATTATAAAAAATGCTTTCAACTTTCAATGTGGGCACTAGGTACATAATGTGTTTTTTGTTTCAAACAATGTCTTAAACGATTATTTATGTAAGCCCTGCTGTTACACTATGATGGAAATATATTAGTTATGCATATTATACCGCATGACTTTAAATTATTAATTGTCCACAAAGCTTTTTATTGGACGACGTTTTTCCAATGAAAATGTTAACTTGTAATAAGCACTGGTTTTGTAAATACATTTAATAAATTCGTAGTTTGAAAATTAAAATTATGTTGAGATTACCTGCAGTGTTTTTTTTATATGAAAAAAAAGAAGTTAATAATTAGTCTTATAAATTATACATGAACCTGTTGAATTACGTATATTTTAAAGATGTATTGGTGCATAATCTTATTGGCTGCTGCCATATTGATGATTTATACTAAACCAATCAAATATCGACAGAGTATAATATTATCATAGTCCCCTAATCCCCTACTATACGTCTAGCTGGGTATACTTCTCGTTTAACTCATTTCCACACAAACCTGTACCGTATTTTATAATATTTAAATCAATATTAAATCATCAATACGAAAATTGAAATCAACATATTTATAGTGTTCCGATGAGAATTATTTAAGAGTGCAATTTTACAAATTTAATATACTTAATTATCTCATACACAAAACAAAAATAAATTATAATACAAAAAACTAAGAAAGTAAGAAGTAACTTAATGACCGTCGTAAAATTTAACACATTGATGTGATTAAAATATTTAATGTCCATTAAATCACTATGCATGGTTTTAGAGATGTTTTATGCATAGATAGTTAAAATATTTAGTTACCTAATTTTAATCTTTTTAGCTTTAAAACCAAACATTTCATATCTCATCAAAATAATAATATATATAACTTAATAATATTATAATATTATAATACCAATTTAGTCGTGGAACTATTATAAAAGCAATAATAATTTTAAACTTATATTTTAACATAAATATGTTTTTGGGCTGGATACAGATATTTTTATTTTCTAATAGATTTGGAGTGACGATTTGTTTATCACCATAGCGAATAAAATGGAAAAACTACCCATAGGCGAAAATCGCAGGGGCTAAGCCTCCTTGCCCTCAAAAATATCATATTAGCCTTCCCAAAAACTTTATGGTTTTATAGTTATGTAGGATCGAAGCTCCTCCCCCCCCCATTCACGTTGATGTTAAAAATGTTTTCCCCCAGACATTTTAATGGATTCTCGCCTATGCCTAATTCCCACTAGGTGTATGCACAATTAATGGTTACTTATCAATACATATATTTTATGATTCATACATTTTCTTCGAAATGGATAATATCGAGTGTTACGTTTATGTCACACGATCACCATACATTTTTTTTTAAAAACATTTTCTTATCAACCAAGCCCCATTATAATTTAATATAGATAAACGAAAAAAAATAGACTTAAAAAACATTAATTCCTGGTCTGAAATTGTTTACGTAGGTACTAGGTACCTATATAAAAAGAATGGCCAGACTAACAAAAGTTTTTTTAGAACCTAGGTTTCATTTTCTAACCGAGATTGTTATTCTGCAGGTGTCCACTGCGGTATTATTGTTAATATTATTTTACACAATTTACTGGAAAATTAAAATGAAATATTCCAAGAATGAACTCATTAGAGTACCACCTGTGTCAAATTTTCAATCTAAGTAGGAAGGCTATATGAAACTTTTGTTGTAGGTATTCTTGCTCAAAAAAATGTTCACTGGACATACTAAAAAAGCTTATTTCTAAAATGTGCCATTACAAAACCAATATAGTTTGAGGACGTTATACTATGTTTCTTATTTTTATTATCGTATACAATCGTTCAATATAGTAAAAACGCATTGACGCAGATCGATCATCAATGGTTATGAAGGGATTTCTATCCTGGTATAGGTAAACCTATTATAAAAATGAATGAAAATAATATTAGTTTCGAGAGCATAGAATAGCTATTTTTTTTTTATTATTATTACTTTATTCAATAAAATAACACGCCTAATAGTAATTTAATTTTAGGAATGAAAGAATCTTCATTCTGGTTGCCTATTTCAGACTGCCATAACTTTTTTCATAAATGAATATTTGGAAAATTGTTTACACGAGATTGCACCGAAAATGTCGTTTTTCATTAATTCACTTAATAGTAAAAGGTGTTTCGCTGTAAAACCACTTCAGATAATAATTTTATTCATGCGATCGATTAACGTGGCCATGTATTTCCTGTATGTTTATTGTTTATTCGAGTGAAAAACAGAATATCTATCTATTTAAATATAACAACCATTTATGTGACGTCCTTTTAAAACTAGAATACAAAATGATTTGGTTATATATTATGTACTTATTGTAATAAATTATATTGTTCTGTCATAAAAGTTTGTTAAGTATTATAATATTCAAAACAAGAGAAATGTTAATATTAAGGTTTGATGGGATTGTATATTTTGTAATACTGTAATGCATTTAAGGATTTGCAAAAACCGTAATATTATAATAACAATAATATTATTATTCATTGGAGTTCGGAATTACAACATTGAATAATAAAAACTGAATAAACTTCAGAAATATAGTTACAAATTATTTACTTTCTTCATTCATTAGAAATACATAGTGTTATATAAAATTATAGCATTTCTAAGTTCTAACAATTGCCATAATAGAGGTAGGTTATAAAACGTAAACTTTGGACGATTTAACACGTAGAGCGCCATGAAACCCAAAATTGGCTCTCCACACTTTGTCCTCAACTCCAAGGGTTTTTCATAGGTTTACTGAAATACAGTTTTGTCGATTTAAACAAATATTGATTAAAAAAAAAAAACTAATTATCATATTTGCAAACTTGTAACACCTACTGAAAGTGGCAACACTGTAGATTTTAAATCTGACGAGAAAGTACTGATTATCGAGACCCAGAAAGGGGTATCGGCTGAAAATTATTTTAGTGAGACCCAAAAATGGGTCTTAAAAACCAACTTATAGTGTGATGTGTTGTGACTCAGAATCGGGTGTCATGGCGGTTAGCCATATTTTGTGAAAAACACGGCCGTGACGTTCGACGTGTTAATAAATTAGAACGGTATTGTTCCATTGCAATATTTGTCCGGTTTCTCTATAATACTGAGCGCGAAGATTTTTCTTTCCAATTCAGGTACAATTGAGCTCTGAGAAAATGTATGATTTTATGTTGACTTGACTAAATTATTGGTTATTTTTCAAAGGTAGAAATCAATAGAAATACCCAACTTATTCCTGAATCCGCAAACAATCAATTTTTGAAGTAATAATCATATACTGTTCTGAATGTATTCCAGAATATTTTTAATACAAATGTATAACGAGAAAAGTTTAAGCTATCAAAAACTTGATATTTATGTTTTTGTTTACCATTTTATTAGGTAAGTACACATTTGTTGTTTATACCTCATACCGTTCATTATAGCACACAATATTATGTAATCTAAATTAATTTATTGTTTTTATTTGCACGCTTACGCTAACTGTACATAGTTATTTTGGCATTTCTCAAATGGAAAATATATTCCAGCAATTAATAATAATATATTTTATATACGGGACCAGCATTTACAAAACTTTGATCGAAGTTAATAGCGTGTAACCGGCCGGTATATTGTAAATCGGTCATAAATCCACACGATTTGTCTGACAATTCTGTCAGCCTGTTAATCAATGGAGAAAACAGCCATAATATATTATGTTTTAATTATTACAAACCGTGTAAGCGTCATTAATTTACCATTATATATATATATCGAATATATATATATTTATCGAATTTATTAAAAAGTTTGACCATTTAAAAAAAGTATTTCAATTTTAGCCAATTACCTACATAAATATATTACAGAAGTACTCTTCGACTGTTTAGGGTAAAAATATAGAGTAAATGACTACCTACTGATGGTTTAAAAAAGATTTAATTGTTCACTGTTGGGATTTCAGACTTTTGACTTTCGTCGATATTATTATTAAAACATTGTTTAATATTATAATGTTCGGTGTAGATAATATTATTTACTTATTTAACCTTTTATTTTGCTCACAAGTTTATTCATTCATCATATAATTTGTATTATTTTTAAACTTGTGAAATACTCAGAAGCGAAGGTTAAATCATATATATTTATTATATAAATAAATAAATACATATTATAATTTATCACTATATCTATACCTACGACCTTCGATACAACCCACTCGAATATATATAGATATAGGTACCTATATTATTTGTTTAGTAATAATTAATATGGGTACAAAACTTTGACCATTTTACACTTCCGAAGCACTTGATGTGGTTAGGCTAGGAGGGTTAGTCAAATGCAGAATAAAATTATAAACTACCTACCAAATATTTTAAAATTGATCATCAAGTTGTTGTTATTTTAACGTTTTCAATAATTTTTTATCGTACCTAATCGACCCAAAAATGTTGGTGCCCGGTCGACGGTTTAATAAAGACAAAAAGGCCTACATATACCTACAGTACATAACAAACAAACAACGATAATTTAATCACTAGTTTTTTGGACTTCTGGAACTGAAGGTAGGGATGTTCAAAAACTGGCACAAAAATGAAATAAACACGTTTATATTTCTAAACCGATCGATGTTTTAGAAAAAAAAGTTATTGACTCTGTGGTTTTATTTCAACTTTGTTCCATTAATTTTACCAATATTGTACCGAGTTCAGAATTGTTCGTGGGTTACTTTTTATCTAACATTGGGTTTTACACATTACACACGAATAGCGTGTTTATTATAATATTATGTATAAATTGACTGTACTGTCTGTGCTTAAAAAATGTATTATTCGTTATCATTATAAGAGCAGAGCATTTTTAAATCCACTTTTATCGTACATTTTATTCAACTGGAGTTTATGTTATCATATAAATTATTATATTAAGGGGATTCGATACCGTGATTTTCTGTTTTTGTCTAACACACGCTCGACATAGTATTTTAGACGTGTTTTTTGCCAAACATGCCAATTGATCTAATGAAGCAATAAGAATTCTGAAAACAGATTTGAATTTGTCGTCAAGTCTACTTGAAATCGACTTTCCCACATTTTTGATATTATCCCCCAAATTTTTTAAAGTGTCATATTCAAAAAGAGTATTTAAAAATTCTGGTATTTCAATTACTGGAGAAGTTAAAATCAAAAAATCAAAAATGTGGGAAAGTCGATTTCAAGTAGACTTGACAACAAATTCAAATCTGTTTTCAGAAATCTTATCGCTTCTATAGATCAATTGGAATGTTTGGCAAAAAACACGGCTAAAATACTATGTCGCCCGTGTATTAGACAAAAACAGAAAATCACGGTATCGAATCCCCTTAAGATATTAAGGTATAGGTGATATATTACAGTATATATAATATATAGTATATATAATACACGATATTTAGTAAAACATAAATGTTTTTGTGTGTTAAATTTTATATTTAAATTTGGAGTGAATTACGCACGTAAACTACACGCAATTACATAAATTATTTAGATATCAATTGTTATCCCCGAAGACCCAATTGGTCCTATACGGTATCCAGCAATGGGGCTCAGCCAAAATGTCGAATACCAACTATATACAAAGATTCCAATTTAATGTCCTCCGAATTATCTCAAAAGCTCTATTCTACGTATCCAATAATACTCTTTACTCAGACTTCAAAATATCCACTGTCACTGAACTAGGAAAAGTCCATTATAAGCGGTTCTCCAACAGACTCACCATCCAAACCATAATATTATCACAAAATTATCATCCCCAGCTATTCCAGGAAATCCCAAATTAAGGCTAATCAGACAGTGGTGTCGTGACCTGCTTATCTAAAAAAAAAATTGATACCTACCAAAGTAGTATCTCCGTACAGTCACTAAGAGGCTTCTATCCTCTGTTTTCGATGTCATTATTTTGTTTTATTTATTATCATCGCATAAGCTCATTGTTCAAACTTGTAACACATAGCCTAAAAAAAATTATTGATATAAAATTAAATAGATTAAAAAACTCAAAATGTAACGATAAGGTACCTCGCATACTTTAATATATTTTATACGTGAATATTATATTGATTAGTGATTATAATAATTTCAAATCAAATTGGTATTCTAAATTTTTATAATCGTCCTTACTTGTTTTATGAATATATATTATAATAACTTAACCGGAGAATTTAATGTAAAATATGTAGGACATCGCCTATATCTAATTCTTATTATAGTTACTACTTGGTTTTGATGTAATATTGTAATGCCATAATATATTATAATATTATACTTTCAGGTAGATACGTAATAGTTTGAATGTAATAATAACAATTAAGCTGAGATCGGGATTTTGTCTACTACTCGATATACACTTTTTTTATAAAATATTATTATTTTGATACGATTTCAACAATATGACAATCATTAAGTCTATAGGTACTCTATATACATTATGAATTTATGATGTATCTTATTGACCATGTACCTAATATATGTATTAAGTTTTAATCCGGAAATTCAATCAGATTTTTACCATACCCACAAGTCTTTATAAAAAAATATGACCCCGAAAATACTTTGAAATGCCATAACGATAATAATGATAGTAATAACTAATAATATATTATTATTATAATCCAAAAAAATGTGATCATCTTATTCATGACTTTCCACTATGAAAACCCCATATACATAACATATGTAGGTTTCTTTTTTATTATATTAGAATTTTAGATTTTCAGGTGAAGTGTGAAATAACTATATTTATCTTACACAACAATAACACTCATTTGTTTGTAAATATATTTATCTCCTGTTTCATCGTGTAAACATCAATATGACATATTATTATT
>WHPZ01581397.1:0-24584 GCA_016617965.1 Macrosiphum rosae
TATATAGATTTATATTCTATTTTTATTCTTGTAAAAAACAGATTTAAATATTTAATTATGCACTTAACATCTCTTTAAATTCATAGAATTAATATTGTGTAATAAGTAGGTATCATTAAATATTTAGAATAGAAAAAAGAACATTAAATGTCATTTTTATTTTTACATTTTTTGAATTTTAATAACTTAATTCAACTAAGAACAACTAATTCAAATTATTTCCTTTCATTTTTGTACATTAAAATACTCAACTTGGTAGGCAGGTAATACAAATTATATAGATATAGATTATATTAAAGATACATATTATTATCATTCATTATTATACATTTCTGACAAAATATTTAAGTTTTATTTATTCCATTAACCATAATTATTATGATATACAAATACAAGTAGTGATAATTGAAATTTGAAACCAACCAAAAATTGATCACAAGACTACAAAAAATACTTCCAAACACTTATATTAATTATGACTTATTTAACATAACTCACAGCTCACTTTTTTTACAAATTAAATAATAATTAAATATTTTTATAAACAATATAATTTAAGTTTATTCATATAATAATATTTGATCAACTTAAACTTTTACATAGGTACACATATGACCTGAGTTCTTTTATTCTCCATTCTTTAAAATGTGTTACTTTTCCACTTAAATTATGATTCTAACTTTGTACATTAAATACGAATTTATATTTACAATAATAAAAAAATTTACAATTATCTTAAACCATTAATTTGGAACATTATCGAATAGCTACACCGTTAATTGTTACAGTGGCTCCAGAGTGGTCTGATTTTGCTTTAGAGACGGGTGATGGCTCATAGTAGCTGTTTGGTTCATCATATGTGTAGTCTGTTACCGAATCATAGATATGATTCTGTACGTCACTTAATGAAGCGTATGACATGACTGCTGTATTCTGTTCTTCTTTGCGTACTGCTCCTTCTACATTTTCTGTATTTTTTACTGGAGTTGGCCGTTTTCTAATAAAACACAATAACATATTGATTTTGGGTGATATTTATTTTTATATGTTAATATAATATAATTAAATTAATATAGTTAATTTGATATGTTAATTTTTAAAATACTCACAATCTTAAATAAATTAAGGCAAGAAGTATGACTAGGAATAAAACAATGCCGCCTCCGACAGTAACAGCTAGACCTAAGGTTCTGGTGTCACTTATTACTGCACTTATGGCTACAAAAAATAATTTTATTATTATTATTATTTTTACTGTGGCATACGGTTAGTGTTAACTTACACTGGCAATATGGTTGTTCTCCTGACCACTGAGCGTCGTCCAAACATTTTCTCATGTAAGGACCCATTCTTTGGAAATGAGGTACACAGTGGTATTCTGCCGCGCTGTTGTATGTCGTGGTATCGTTCATTATTATGACTCTACCGTTTTCGATCGGACCTGGATGCTTACAGTCGACCACTAAGGTTTAAAAAATATCGTAATTATTAGGGAATATCTTGTTGTTATTATTACTATTATTTACTTTGACACGTCGGTGGTCTCCCGCTCCACGATCCTTTTGGCAAACATTGTCTCGTAGTGTTGTCTATCGTGAAATATCCTCGCGGACACGTGTATTCCGCTATTCCTCCGACTGTTCTCGACGCCACCCTCACCGAGAGACTGTTTTCGCTCTTGAGCTCGTCACAATTTATTTCTTCAAAAGCCGTCGAAATACGTAAGTTTAATTTTGTGTTTTGGATTTGATTATATATTATATTATTATAATTTATATCTTACCTTGACATTTTGGCGTTTCCGAACTCCATGTACCGTTTTCAAGACACAATCTTCTGCCGTGTCCGTCGAGTTGGAAGTGATCGTCGCACTCGTACAACACCGCCGAACCGTAATACGTAACGTTGGATACTAAATTGAATTTCCCGTTGTCGATACTCTCGGGAGTTCCACAGTCGACATCTAAAAATTGAATTTAAAATATATACCAAGTGAATACTTATTATTATTACTGATAATATTAATTAAGACTTACAAACGCATTGTGGTATTACGCCTGTCCACGAACCGGTGTCGTCGCAATTACTTATCGGTTCGCCGACGACTTTGTATCCTCTTTCGCAGCGATATTTTACTAGAGCGCCTATTTTGTACGTAGACGTTGAAACAGCATCAGATGAAGTCCTTATCAAAGTTCGTCCGTATAAACGATCATTACCCGTCACCGACAGTACACTGTGTTCTGGTAAAATTGGTTCCGGGCATCTTATTTCTTAAAAAAAAAACCAAAAATAAATTGCATAAAATAATTTCAAACACTTTGTCGTTTCGATCGCAGTAGTTCCTGTTCCCCCTCGATTATTTCAACGAAATAATAATTATAATGTGTCTGTTACCTTCGCATTTCGGAGCGGTCCCACTCCACGCTTGATTTTCAAGACAACGTCGTATCGCTGTTCCGGTCAATCTGTAGTTGTTACTGCAACTATATTTGACCTCACTGTCGAGGTGTGTGGAGTCGTTGGAATAGTGTAACGTACCGTAAACTGGCGGTGTGAGTTTACCACAATCAATGTCTGCGTACAAACATAGGTATATTTTATTATAAGCTATAACCTATGAGTATAAGGCTTAAATGCGTGTCACGGATAATATGTGTACATATATAATATAATACAACGAATTTCGATAAATGTGATTTCCAGTTAATAAAATCTCGAATAAAATGCACTGTTTATTGGTAACCAATCGGCTAATAGTGTCAAACCACTCAAACCTTGACCTGCACTACCGTGGTGATCACTGGCCACATTAATCGAAAATTAATCGCTGTTGTCAATAAGTATGACATTTTGTGTGTATGACGCATAGGTTATATATGAATTATTGTTTGTTAAACTCACATTGACATTCTGGCGGTGTCGTACTCCATTCGCCGTTGTTGTTGCACTGCAACGTGGTCGTGCCGATCAATTTGTGACCGGGGTCGCAGTGGTATTCGATGCTCGAGTGGATATTGAAGTCGTAGCCGACTACGTAACCTCCGGTAGGCACTTCGGGCTCTTGACACGTGATAACTATCGGTCCAAGAAGACCGCAAAACATTTTTTATTAGTAATTTTTTTTTAATATAAAAACGACTCAATTATTATTATATAATCTTTATATTCACGTTGGCACGAGGGTGGGTCAGCGGACCATTTCGCTTCTTTGGTACAGATCTGTCGGCGGCTGGTGTGAGGCTGTAGCCAGTAATCTTGTTCGCACGTGTACTCGACGATGCTACCGTGCGTTGTGGAGCCGTTTACTAGCGAAGCCAGTCCGTTTTCGATGATTTGTGGTGGTCCACAGTCCACGAACCGACACACCAACGGTTTGCCGGACCATTCACCTCCGAGTCCGCATTTCAACTCCTTCATAGATAAATAAATTATAATAAAAAACCATAGAATCCCAGTGAAAACAAAATGGCATAATACGGCACAACGGAAGTAACACTGACCTGTTGTCCACCGACGGCCACAAATCCCTGATGACACGAATAGAGGGCAACGGATCCGGCTTTGCGACCTGTAGCGGTGACTGCCGCTCCTTGAACTTCAGGCGGGTCTCCACACCAGTCGACTGCAGTCAACAGTTGAAATATAATTAACTTAAATTGTGTTCATTTATATAGATATCCCAATATTATACCTATAACCTTTCTTTTAAAAGCCTGTATAGGCACAACTAAATATATATTCATATATTATATTATAACATACAATATTTCTTAATAATTTAAATGGTTGGAAAAAAGTTGTTACTTAACTTGGTAAAAAAGAAAAAACAGAGTTAAGTAAATAATTTAAATTTAACCTAGCCCTATTAAAACACTTTAATGTCCAGCCTTGCGGCGTCGCCCACCCTGTATAATTATGTGTACGTACATAGACATTGCGGTGTGCGTCCACTCCATTTTCCGTCTTCGTTACACGTCCTCTTAGCGTCGCCATTTGACAGACTGTAATTCTGGTTGCAAGTATATTTGGCTGTTGATTTGAACGTCGTCGTGCCGTTGTCTTGCAACGTGATGGTGCCGTTTTCTATACTGTTCAACGGCCCACAATCGACATCTGTATATGTTTATATATTGTATAGGTATATCGTTGGTAAATAGTGATATGCAATGATCTATCAGATGTTTTGGATTTTTTCGGGCTGTAGGTTACCGTCATACTTACATTTGCACGTCGGCGCCGACCCGGTCCAAAATCCGTTAGAACCGCACGTCCTCTTGGCCGAACCCTGTGTGGCATGCCCTTCCGGACAGACGTACTCAATCACCGATGACACCTTAAACGTATACGGGCTGGCGATCGTACTGTTCACCTTGATGTCGGGACTCCCACAGGTGGTCGGTGCTGCGCATAAAAAATTCGTGAAAATAAATTTTTTTAAACTGTTATTGTCAGTGTGGGGAATCTCTCTCTACGAGTTGGGTTAAGCTACGCGTTATATCGACACACTCACTGTATTGACAAATCCAATGTAAATAATCTAAATTGCATCCCACGTCGTTCCACAGCCATTCACGGCCTCCGTCGAGCACCACGCAATTCTGTTCACCGTTGTAGTTATTCGGTTGATCTTTTCCCCACGTAGGTTTCGTTATCACGTCACCTGCGGCAGATAAATCGAAATGGTATAATATTATTAGGTATATATACGTCTCATTCCCCGTCCTGATAAAAATAATATTCATGTAATTTTTAACATGATAATATCCTTACCGTTGACCCATTTCCACGTCCTGGATGTAAGGCCAGGTTCTTTTTGCGCACCGATCCATATCAATTGGGTTTTGAGTCGGGATTTCCGCCGCTCGAGCTCTGCGGCCAGAAACGTGGATGATGACCCGCGGAAACCATACACGATATCGCCGCTGGTTGCCTGACATTTTTGCCGGGCTTCGGCAAAAGACGCGCCCCGGTTCACGTTGAACTCGTAACACTTATTGTCGAAAACGGCCACGTCCGTTTGCGCGGATGAACTGCCTGGCGCGCAGCGATCGATGGAAAATTCTATAAACAGTTTCAACGTGACAATAAATATTATAGTTACACATAAAAAAATCTGATATAACATTATGACGTCAGGTTACGGTCAAATGTTGAATTTTTTATTTACCCCAAAATAATACCATGTACCCATAGGTAGAAGACATAAACTAACCTTCGGTGGAATAGACTTCAACTTCACATAGGGACAGCGATCCCTCGACGCCCACCAGTTGTAGGAACACGTGCTGTCCAACTATCTGACGCGCGCAGCTAAGGATTTTCGTCGTGCCTTCCTCTAAAAAAAGTCGTATAATCAGACCGACCGCTACGCTCAATGAGAGTTTTTTGATTTATTGTACGTGAGTTTACCCTCTATATTATAGAGGCTTCTGTATTAGATCTCGGAAAAACTTACCGATAGTTCCTGGAAACCAAGAACACAGGGGGTTCCTCTGCAATTCGGCACTGCTATTCCCGACCCTGATCTCTATGTCCTGTAAAGGTTGGTGACCTATATGCACGATATATATTTCGTTAGTCAATTTTTAAATAAATTTTATTGATATAATTTATCAGTACAACCACTAACAAATAATAAATACGTGATATTATATTAAATTTGTGAATCACGGTCGATTGTCCGCTTTTAGTAGAAAGGTCGTTGGGTATGTGGGCTGGTTGTGGGAGAGGGTTGAAATAAATTATAATTATTGTGCATTTTGAGCTCTGCAAGAAAAAAACACGAGTACTCAACGGTTAGTTTGAAGGAATACCTAACTATATATATATTTCCGAGAATTATTGTATCAAGGTTCAATGTATGTAGTTGGGTAGAGTGGACCTGGCCGTGTGTATTTTTTCCCCATTATAATTATTATATTATGATGTTGTATACAAAAAAAAAAATGTTAATTAAATTGGGTGTGGCGTGCAAATGATCCACATAGTCATGTTCCTCTACTGCACTGCAGTCTGGTGAAGGGCAAATATGTCCTTCGCTAGTTATAATATTCTGATGGCTAGAATACGAACAAAAACGTTTACCCGTACGAGTTGTAGTGTAAAAAAAGTCGTGGGCGATACAGCAGTAGCGCGACGGCGTCAGGTTCATTACCATCGTTACTCGAAACTAGTTTCTATATACAAATATGAGGTACCATTTGTACGTCCCATAATAAGTATATGATATACACAGTCTCCTACACAGATTTATTTTTTTATTGTTATTGTATTATTCTTTTGATAACGTCACACGTCTCATTCGTATTATAACTATAATACACACACACCACGTAGGTTCACATGCAACCTTCCGACGCGCGGTCAAAAGATCGTATCAACAAATACGTTTCGATTCTGAACCGCAATTAGGTTATAGGTACTCGTCGAAACTCGGGCTCGGGGTCCTTGGGTTTTCTAAGCGTATTTATATCGAAATCGGCTGACGGATTTCGTTTGTCATGTTGGTCGATTTTTGCATTTGAACCAATAATAATTATTATTTTGTTGGAATATTTTACTATTATTTTTTATTTTCACTGTCCACAGACCGAAGTCTCGAAGACCGCCATCAGCGCGGCCGCGGCCGGCATCGCGGGCCTGTGCTTCGTCGGCTACTGCATCTACTTCGACCGGAAGCGCCGCAGCGACCCGCACTTCAAGTCGAACTTGCGCAAGAAGCGGCTGATGGCCAAGGAACACGAGCTAGCCGCTCGGGCAGCCAAGTCGGCGTTCCCGGACTTCACCGACCAGCAGGCCGTGCAGCGGTTCTTCCTGCAGGAGGTTCAGATGGGAGAGTCGTACTTGGAACAAGGCGACGCTGCCCGGGGCGTCGAGCACCTGGCCAACGCGGTTGTGGTGTGCGGCCAGCCCACCGAGCTGCTCAACGTTCTTCAGCGCACGCTGCCCGACCCCGTGTTCGATATGCTCATCAAGAAGCTGCCGGAACTGGGCAAAAACCTGATGCGCCGCCAGCCGCCGCCGCAGCAGCCGCAACAGCCACCGTCGTCGTTCGGCGGTCCGGTCATCAGCGAGCTGGACGTTTCCGACGTCGAGTAGTGTTTCTTATTTTTTTGTCGATTATTAATAAGTCGTTTCGTCGTTGCGATGATAATATTATTATAATGTTATTATGTTGTAATGCGCGTGTGCAGTGTACGATATCGTATAGAGACGCCGCCCTCGCCCCACTGGGGGGGAGCTATACACTGCCTCCCTACACCATCACAACTCCACCCTGCGCGTTTTTGTGTAATATTGTAATTTGATTATTATATTTTTGATTTCCAATAATAAATTTCTTAGATAAAAAAAATATATAGACTGTCGCTGTAGAAAAGAGATTTTATTTATAAATGACGACGACTGTGCAGCGGTATTATAATACACGATAAATAATAATAGTAATAATAATAATTATGTAAGTAATTTTTAGCCCTACAACAATCGGTCGTTGGTCGCCAGTAGTTTCACGACAGGTATATAACACTGTGCATACCGTGTTCGGGGTCGGTGTCGGGGTTCTAGCACTATTTTAGAGGGTGACGGTTTTCGCGTAATCGTATTTTTATTTTTCATATCGTACAAATTAAAATAATATTGTATAAAATCGAACGTTGTCGTTTACTGTCACTGCAAATTATTGTCATAATGTACAGGCGATGTCCCGTTACAAACATTATATTATCAAATAAAAATATTCACGAAAAACTGCGTCGTATTGTCGTTATTACACTGTTATAATGTTATTATTATTATTATTATTTTTATTACGAATACGAGGCTAACCTAGAATATAATACGTTTTGCCGTTTATATAGGTAAACAAAATTAAATAAAATATATATTATATATTATAGTTATAGCCCGTACGCGCGTGTGCACACGGGGTAGTATAGATGTGAAATGAATTCGGACGGTTATTTTTTTATTAGATTCGCTCGTCCACGGGCCGTTGTTTATATTTTAATCGAGAAATATTAAAAGCAATAATAATATTATACGCCATTTTTTTGTAATTTAAATAAAAATTTACATGAAACCATATTGTTGTTTTTTTGTTAGGTACGACGAAAAATATTTAAAATATAAATTATTCGTAGGTCTAAAGCTATATATTTCAAATGTAGATGATACCTAAGACCGGAACTTTTTTACTACCGGTATCGATAGTATTACCGGTAACTATAGTAAGTACCGCGAATATATCGCCTAATATTATATTATATCACAAGAGCTGGGTGCATCGTTGAATATTCTGATTTTTGCAACATGATCATTAGAAGATTCTTTTTTTCTAATAACTGGTCAGATCAGATACGGTGACAGTGCGAGCGACGGTCTTTTTGGATAAACATTTTATGTTTATTGATGAAATGTGTTTGTTAAGTTTTCGACTTCGCCTAGTTCGTCTCATGCGTGTTTGTATAGTGATTATATTATATATGTACTCACCACAACATCCTCGGGTCGTGATGGACACCGCCCGGACCGGGTACGGTTGTAGCAAGTCGACCGACCACCATGGCGACGGTTCCTTGAGCGTTTCCGTACACCTCCGGCCGTCGTGCACTGTCGTTGGGTCGCCGTCGTTGGCGTTTCCCGGACTTCCGCCCCTGGCCGTCGTCGACTGGTTGGTCGGCTTGTGCACAGCCACGTTAGTACCTGTGGATCCGAAAACGGTCGTGTTATATTTACTTTACTAATAAGTAATAATCATAATAACATATAAGACGGCATCGGACCACGACGAGTGATCTAAAGACGTGTCAACGATTTTTTTCCTGCAATTATTTATTATTTTGTTGTTAAATACGGTTTAGGAGAATTATTATTGTAGGTACCTATACTACATTAGAGATCTATCACAATCGTTAAAATCTCAAATATATTACTATTTATTGGTAAACAACATTTGAACTTTCATTGTTTTCGTATTTCTTGATAATTTTGAGATGCCAGCTACTTATTAATTTATGTAAATATTTAAAAAAATCAAAATACTAAGTTTCGGTAAGGTTTAAGGCTAGGACAAACATTGAAGAGAATACTATCTATACATAGATGATAGTCAAAAAAACCAATTGTTTGTTAGAACTCTCGTCAGCTTCTACAATCGATTACGAAATATAAAAAACAAAACATCGACCTATTTAAATATGTATCTGTAGTATAGTCGATATTATTAAACCGTGGTTATGTAAACAATAATTATTATAACTATTGTTTACTGCGGGCTTTATAATTAAAACGCAATAATTTATACTTCTCACGACACGTAATTGTTGTTACAAATTAAATCTTTTCTTAATCCACTCTATAGAATAGAAGACAACTAATATAATATCAAATAGTAGGCATTTTTTCTAAAAAAAATATGTAGCTATGATGTGGTTTGGACAATCTTCTTGGCTGTTATTTAGGTAGGTATAGGAGGTACATATATATTGCCTTGCTACTGTGCCGAAACTTCATAAGTCTGTAATCACGATGAGAAAAGTAAGAACGAAAAATACTTTTTACAAGTAAAGGATTACAATTTAGAGTGCTTTCTTTATTAAGGCACTCCAACTTGAAACTAAGAAACGTCTCAGTTTATAAGCCACCAAACTAGGTTGAAATGTAATTATATATATGTATGACCAGCTACTATACCTATTGACTATAATTGATATCTCATATATTTTTCAACTAAATCATAAAAATTATATTCTAGAATGTATTATAAATAATGCCGTCTTGATAATCCGTTAGAAGCAGAAATTATTGTAAAAATTGTTTAGTATAATAACTTGATTTTGAAGTGGTAGAAATGTAGAATACACCAAATGTGAAAAGAAACCTGCCTGGCAAGAGAGTCGACTAGAAAATATACAGGTGTATCTGAATTGGTTCCCGGGTTCTTACGAAGGGTATATCCGAATTATGTTAAAGCATTTTCAATTTTTCTTTCCATTTTATACGTATTTATAGGACTGTATACAATATTATGCAAGTATAGATAAAAACTGTGTTTTTGGTTTCAAAATAAGTGGTTATTATATTTTTAATTATTATTAAAAATATAGAATAATTTGTATAATAAGTGATAATAAACATTTAATGTTTATTTGTTGTTTTTTTTTTTTTGATATTTTATTTTACTGAGTTAAACATTTATACCTAACAAATATTACTCTATTAATTCCAATCTATTTATTTAATTTTATTAAAATTTTTCCATTTCTGTTTTTATAAATATGTTTTTACTTATAGTCTTATAGTTCAGAAATTTTTCTGTACTTCATAGTTTAATATAATATGTTTCAATAAGAACGTCTTTATCAGGAACCAATTCGGATGTCAATAATATTCAGGTATGGGAACCAAGTAGGTTGCAGAAAAATATACGTATATGAGTGACAACAAATATAAACAAACTTAGCGTCTGCCCGGTATATAGGTAGGCCTACAACTATTTCCTATGCATATGATTACATATGCTGATATGCAATATGCATGGATAATATCTATAGGTACCGAGTACCTATTATAATTCATATTATTGGAATCCAATCGTCATGAAACGCACTACGCAGAAACAAGGAACCTAAATACCTAAATGTGAAAAAATTCTTGTTAAATATAAGTACGTTAATAAACGTTCACATTAAAAAAAAAAAAAAATGTTTGCGAACGAATAATTAGCATGAGATGAGCGTCTTTGGACTGTGTTGCATGTTGCATCTACTGCATAATAATAATGAATAATATAATAGTAACATGATGTGCCTACCTATAAAAATAATATGTTGATATTGCGTACGAACATAATATAGTAGTTTCGTAATCAAAAAAACACGCGTTCCTATACGAGTGTGAATGTGTGATAATTATAATAATATTGTATTGTAGGTACACTGCGGTTGTATAATAAAACTTTTTTTAGGAAAAAATTCATTTCCCGGTTCGTTTTTGTACTCGTGGGCGATACGCAACACGAAGAAGAAAACAAATAACGTTAATTAATACGATATACAGAAGCGTCGAGTTAGCCGGTATGTAGGGTAATAGGGTATTAAAATAATATATAGATGGTTAGGTACCTACCTACATAAAAACGGGTGGAGAGTGCGTTCGCGTTTAATATGCGTGCGGAAAAAAATACACCACAGTCCACAAGGCCCAAGCAATAGGGAATCGTCGTTAAACTTTTGAAGTATAATAATAATATCATATTAATTAATGTATACATTACTTCCAAACATGTATATACGCATTATGGGTCTCGTAATTTTAATGCATTGGCCATCAGCGCGTTTGTAATTTTTGTGGTTGGTCAATGAGACAAAAAAAAAAATAGGTGTGCCAAAATACACCCGGCTAACCAAAAATGACCCCCCTCTTATTTAGACACGTATGGCGTCTATGACTTATATAATATTATATACAGAAAAAAACTAAAATGTTGTGAATTATATTATAATATATATTATTATGGCTTTACATTACTACATTGAAATAAATATCCTATAGGTATATAGGTATCCTTTTATATTTTATGCATGCAGGTGAATTTTATATTTTAATCATGACAGTGACTTCTAATGCATATCCAAATATATTCAAACATGACTTACCACAAAACGGCAGGTCTCCTGTCCAGGCGCCATTTGAGGAACAAGTTATTGATTCAGACCTGTGGGACGATAGACAATTTTATTAAAACTTCGAAATTCAATTCTACGTTTGTTTATGGTGAGCTATAATTTTAGGCTCTACAGTTTAGGGATCATATCTTAAACCTATCTTATATTATTTAATAACACTACCTATATAATTTAGTACCAGCCGATTGTTGAAAAAACACGTATTTATAGATATGTATTAAATTTATATGAAATGTGCTTTTATTTAAATGTTTTAGACTTAAACAACAATAAAAGAGTCCGCATTTTTGACTCACGGGATTTGCACAGTTTTAATTAAAAATAAAAACTGCCGTCATTTGCTTCCTTGTCTGCGCTGTTAGGTATGTATAAAAAAATCCTCTGCTGAGTGCCTGAGTATGAAATTTAAAACAGTTAATGAAATAAATAGGTAACTAAAAATTGTATAGTGTTTATAAGTGTTGTGATACATAAACATATTTGAAAACTGTATAAATAAAAACACAATCTTTTTCGCTTTAAAAAAAAAAACACCTCGAGAATGTATAGGTAAGTAGCTACAACATACGCGTAGGTATCGAGTTTAACAATTTAAAAAAAAAATATATGTCAGTAATATAATGTTTACCCGAAGAGTCTGTAACCGTCGTCGCAAACGAACGTGGCCTTAGCCCCGTCTCGGACGAGTTTGGCGTTGACAGGCACTGGAGGATGACCGCAAACGTTTTCTGAACAAAACAAACCAAAAAAATAGAAAATTAGAAAATAAAAACTTTATTAATTTCCATATTGTTATGTACACACAGGTAATAATGACATGATACACTTTATATAAAATATGTATTATATTATGAATAATGAGTATACCTATATATAACTGCAGCAGATATTTGGTACATGTCTTATAATCTACTTTAATCTACTTTCTCGTGCCGATGACCGTCGCAGTAATTATTACACACGTATAATATAGGTAGGTAGGTACGTGTGTTTTAATCCCGCATATGTTTTTTTTGTTTTTTTTTTTTTAAAACTGTGTAGGTACGAGAAAAAAAAATTTCTCGTAGCCATAGAACACTAAACCTATATATTATACACATATACGTATATAGAAACTCCGAGCTGATCGACGAGCGAATGTGTATATACTATTGTAATATAATATCTAAATGTGCATGTTATATATACCTAACTAGTACCTACGTATATAGGTGTAGGTACATCGGTATTATGCACGCGCTAAACATATTATATCTTATTGTATTATTATAATGTATGTAAACCGCTCAATCGCTGCTGCACGTGTGAAATTGTTAGATATAGTTTTTTTAATTTCATAATATTCACGAGTACATTACCTACACGGTTTTCATAATATATTACATTTTTAGGTATTAAACATAATAATATATCGCGTTGCAACCCAGATTCCCGATCGGTGCAGGTACATATTATATTATCACGATATAGTTTTGGTATATTTTTGAGGGCACCTACCTTATATTATATTATTTACAAAAACGTAAATATTATAATACCTATATGAGAGACCGTTGAAACCATTCAAGAGCATAACACTATACGATATTTTATTAAAACCGACGTGGCAAAAAATATTCGTAACACCTACATATAATATTATTATAATATAGGTGATCGAATTTCGCAAAGATCCGATATACGATAGGTAGCGACGATAGCGTGTGAGTAAGTACCTAGACTTGAGCAAATTCAATATCGCCGCACGATTTTAACGGTGAATTTTGTTCCTCGTTATAATGTGCTTGTATTTTATATCGTGCATGTACACCAGTATATGTACGACCTACCTTTTCGCGTACCTATATATCTCTACATAATACATAACGATCGTGACAGTATATATATAATATTCGTGTAAATGTATGCCAAACAGACAGATTTTTTCTCTTCGCTGTAACCCTCGCATTTCAAGTAATAATAGCTATACTTTACTATACTTAATATAATATTACTAATATCGATTGGTGTCAACTCATAACTGCGCGAGTGTTACTATTAAGAACATAATATTCTCATAAACATTTTAACAAGGGTGGATATAGCCATATAGGTACTTTTTTGCTTCAGGGAAAATGTTTAAAAGGCCATACATTACACAATCGCTCAAATTATAACCAGTGGGTAGGTATACGTATACACACTACAAAAATTAGTAGTAGAAAAACTATTTACCTATCTCGACTTTAAAACCAATAAACCTAAATGAAATTATCAATTATGAAATAATGAAATAAAATAAAATGAAATAACAATTTATTTAAAAAAAAAAAACGTAGGTATCTATAATAGTTCCTTCCTGGGCCTTGGGGCCACCAATAGTTAAGGCCATATGGAAAAACCCCAAATCTCCATAGGCTCATCTAGTATCCGCCCCTGTGTGAACATACCTAGATTGGCTAGATTACACGCCGTATACAATAAACACATGTCAGGTCGATGCGACCATTGAACTTGGATTGGTTGATAATATTATGTATGGCGGGGAATTTTTAATTTTCTTTTGGGTAATATTTTGAATTTTTGCAGATGGCATATTTTGGCATTTCCCCGCATAATTCCAGGCAACATGCCCAGATTAGACGGGATTTGTACATGGTAGTTTAATGGTTCAGTAATATTGTGTTTATTATTGACGAGTTTGTGTTCAAATCGCATATATATACGGTATACGCATATTAGTCGGCGGGAGATTAATGGCTATATAGTATCTTACCATTTTTTTAGGGGTAGGTGGTAGTGTATCCCAAAGGATTCGATGACAACCTTACATTTAAAATATATAGTATGTCAGATCACTCAGATTTTCTATACACGCGAACTCAGCTGTGTGCGGAGGTCGCCGTGTAACCGTTATTATAATATTCGCCTATTGTACGTCGAATATAAACAAGACAACATGATATTATATTGCAGGATAATAGACTATAGTTGCGTCTAATAATTTTGAATGAAACGATTTAATTTTTTTAAACGCTACGGAACCCACGACAGCGCAAGCGTTTAAATCTGAAGCACGTTTTGTATAATATATACGACAATTAACCGCACGCTGCACTCTAATAGAAGGTAGGTACCTACCTATAATACTTCATATTATTATATTTATATATATACTATATTATACAGGTAGATGATGTTGTACGCACATTGTCACGTCGTCTTTATAATATTATACACTGTTTCGGAGTCTGCCATTGTACATCTATACATAATACTTTAGAGCATATAATAACATAATCGTAGTCATTAGTGTATAATATATGTATGTATACTATATATTATATAGTATACATAGGTATTATAATTATTTTTCGGTAGCGATTTTAACGAATTTGAACATTTGTGTCGTCGTTTTCTGCAATTATTTTCTTCTTTGTAATAGTTTTGAATTATATTGTATTATTGTGATCATAAAATGTGATCGTCAAAATCGGTTACTGAAATCGGACATTTGAAAACAAATTTGTTCTTCAGATTATTGTATAGGTATATTTATAGGATATAATATTTTATAGGTCCTAGACTGCGTAGGTATAGGATTTTTTTGTTTACCTTAATGTGGCGCGTAAATTGCATCAATCGTACAATCCCCGGCGAATTATAGGGAAATTAGTTGTTATGGTTACCGGTGGATTATTTTGACGGTTAACGTACTCTCATATTATAATGTAGTGCCTGCCTACCTAATTTCGGCCAAGTTTCAAGTTTTTTGACAAAATAAATCATTTTCTTATAACAACATTTTTGGCGGTTTCTGATTTAATGACAACATTGACAACCACATAAGTATATATATATATATATTGTGAATATCAAAGTCTACAACTGAAGCAAAATATTTTCATAAAAATGTCTACGAATAAATATCAAATCTATAATTATATCTAGACAGTAAACACTAGTTTTTTATTTGTGAGCATAACTACCTACACATTAATTTGAAATATTATTTTTATTTGATAAGTGATATACTATTCGTTTAATTATCGATATTTGTATGAAGCCATGAAGGTAGTGAGCACGTATATTTTACAAAAATATTTTGATTCAGATTATAGAAATCAAACTGTATAATAAATTGCTTTTAAAAAGCGGGTACACGCAACTTAATCGCGGAGCAACAATTAGTATTAGGTATATTATTGTTATTAATCTCTTTGGTACAAAAACGTCCGATACAATACGATAATAATATAATGTATTGTTAAATCGAGACATTATAAATTATAACAGGTATGTCCGTCATCGCTGAAGCGTTGCGATTAATGGCGGGTTTCTATATACACTTATGTCTTATGTGTATATACCAATAATAATAATAATAATAATAATATACGAGTTTATCTACCTACCTACGAAAAGTGAAAATTCTAGTCGTTGTTTTTAATCGGATTTAAACGGATAAAACGCATACAATATATTATTACCGACTCTCGACTTTTTATTATTATTGTATTAATATATTGATCCCGGCCGTGTCCGTCGACTATACGATCCATACCTACGCGTATAATACCATATTGTACGATACTACGATGTATGGTTAATATTTATATTTTATATTTGTCGACTCGCGGGCGTAAGAAATACGTATTATACGACGTACCTACAGATATTATAATTGTTAAATCTGTAATTTAATAATAAATATATTATGATTTATAAAGGTGTACCCCTAACATATAGTTATATCTATGTATTCGGCCACATGTATATAAACGTCACAGTATAGTCTTTGCACACGCTCTCTGACGATTTCAAATCGTCAAATATAATGCAACGTACGCGCGCTGAAGTTGCTGCCAAAGTTTTGCATAACTCGAAGTGGTTTTCATTAAAAAATAAATATTATATTATAGATTATACAGTACATATTTTAATGTAATTGTGTGCGTGTTCGCCCGTTTGGCTCGAAGAATTTTAATATGTTATTCCGTATGTTTTGTTGTACATTTCACTCGAAGAAAAATGCTGAAACTTGGAGACACATCATACTATGTATTATAGCCTATATGGCTATATAGGTGTGTGATTAGCCGCAATTATGCGTATTTACTATTTATTATATATTTTATGAACTCGATTGATGTTATTTCGACCAAGTCAGTATACGCCCATCTCACGACTATAATATTATAGTGTTCGGATATTCGAATCGCTATCGCCTGTATTCGCGTCGATCACCTATATTATAATAGTCGTGCACGAATAACGTCATAATAATATAATACTTAACACTCGTATTGTATTGATAATAATTTATTTTCGGAAATAAATCCAATTTTCAAGATATATACGTACACAATATCAAACATATTTTACATATACCTAAATTGCTGTGTTTTCCGCTTAAAATCTGTGGACACGTTGGGAAATTAAATCGCCCACATTAAGTGTTTGGCCATATAAACCGAAATAACCTTGCAGTAATGCAGTTAATAGGCATATATTGCAATATTGGGACTAGATTATTTCTCCCATATTACGCGGATACCAATATTAACCGGTGCCCAAAATAGGCGGTATCCACTGTACACAATTTAAATAATTTTTAATTTGTAATACAAATTACTGTCCACACTCAAGTAGATAATGTGGTAGGTTACTGATGTCCATCTGCTGAATGTCCTTGTCAAAAGAGTGATCTTAAAACGGGTGCTAACCTCTATGTTTCTATAGTGCATAATAATAATATAATAATAACAATAATATGAATCATTGGGAACGGTCATCAACGTTGCGACAAGTCTTATAGTTATTTAATCAGTATATTATATAAGTTAATTATAGGCATTTACTATAGTCTATAGAAATATAATAAACTAGCTGATCCCGTGCACTTTTGCACTTTTTCCCGATGCCCATTAAAAATACCAACGCTATATGAATAATATGTTTTTTTATGATATAACGGTTACCATAACAACAATTTTAAACCAATAATTATTATTATTATAGCTTTGAAACCTACAGCAACCATTTATAAACCAAAATTTCCATAGGAAATCTCAAAATCCCTGTTTGAGCACGTCCCGTTGTTGGTCTTCTCCCGTTTTAAATTATCCTATCTTCTGCCCAGAGATCTATAACCTATCTCTGTTCCAAATGATACCATGTACTTCGTTGCAAGACAACCAATCATTATTGTTATAATAATAGCTTCAAAATCCATGGTAACCGTGGCAACCAAAGGACACCCACACAGACGGACAAACATTATATTTCTCCTCCTGGGGTTGGTTGCCATGGAGACACACACGGACGGAAATCTCAAAATAATGTATGACTGGTTTCCATGGTAATATGGACACACACACATACATTCATACATTCATTTTTATATACATAGATGATAATAAAATATTATGTATAGACATGCCAAGTTTGAGATCTCTCGTAATCCACCCAGGCGCATTAAAATGAATTGGTATAGGGACCTACTCTCTCCCTAAAAACTTTTTCACGGGGTGCCATCAATGGGCGACTTCCACGTCCCTTTAATAAATTCTCATCAAATTTACATATTGTACAACCTGTAAATTTACAACATTTTGTTCAATAAAAAAGGAAATAACATTTTTAATATATTATAAAAATTTTTAGAAAAGTATTCTTTTGAATTTAAAGCATCAAAGTTGAGTGATTATAATTTTATACCATTTTACATAAATCCTAATTCTATTGGAATATAGGCACATAGGTATATATTATGTGACTAAAATATAACGAAAACCGTTTGCTTTTATTTAAAACCACAATAATTTACTGAGACAAATGACGATTACAGTGGCCGGTCAAAAACGGACCACCTGTGAAAATAATAGGAACACATACATAATAAGAGGTACCTATATTATTGTTCCCTATCCGCATCTAAACAATGGACATGGCGTAAATACTCAATAATACATAATACAAAGAACGACAACTCGAAAATATTAACTACTTGTTGAGAAATACAATATGATATATTATAACATACCTATTTTGTAGTTATCGCGACCGTTATAATACGCGTATAAGCACTTATTATAATTTCCATGGGTGCGATATATACTGTCCGATGCGTTTTGTTATTTCGCGTCACGCACAAAAGTATTTATTATTTAATATAATCCTATATAGGCTATAATATCCCTGAACGATCGCCTACAGCGATGATGAATACATCTAGAACCGTGTTCAATTCGTCCATTCTGTTACGTTGTACCTACAACAAATCAATATACCTACCTTATGTGTAATATGATTGAATCGATACTAAATTAAAATTGGGTTTAAAATTGTCAATAGACAATTTATAGAATATTATGTATAGTTGTATGGATTCGAGATTGATGATATTCAACTATAATGCATTAATATATATAAATAGATACTAATCAAGCAAATCGATTGATTAAGCATATATATATGTATAATGTATGTATAATGTTGGTATGCCGGTGTACATTATACTACCTACGTATAAAGGCAGAAGCATGTAGAATTATTTCTCAAAGTTTCTCTGCACTGATCTCCGTATTATAACGAAATCGGATATTCTCGGATATGTCATGATTACAAACGAATATTACGATTATATTTCATGATAAGTAATGTAACACGTGATATTCAAGTAACTATATACGCTCTGACGCTCTGTATCTATACGTTAAAGTGACAAAATAAGAAACAATTAATAATATCTCTGCAGTAGAAATAATACCTATATATGTATAATATAATATTAATTATACTGATACATTCGCCACGTAAAATGTCGCAGCTTAGGAAAAACAGATTAACACTGCAAAAGCTGTCGACGTCAGCTGTTCTAACTGATGGTGAGCCCCCCCCCTCACGAGAAGTCGTGAAACTATCATCGGATTGTATGTATTTTCACAACATTTGGTGTAAGTTTTGCTTTAAGTGAAGTGTATTTGAAAGCATTTGATAGTATTAGTAGAAATTTACTATTCACCAACGTACGCAGATGGCTTTATACCTGCAGTGTACAAAGTTTTATATACCAAAATATATTTATTAGAAAAAGTAAAAGAAGTAATAACCAATAGGTATATAAAAAATGTATACATCCCGAATCGAAAGGTAGGTACAAATTGTTTCCACCAGAGCGCGTTTTGTTAATCTGCTCCCCCGATAATAATACCAACGTAGATTCTCGAACTTTGTCCGGAGCACGGGCCCACTTACTTACTCGAAATTAGTCACGAAAAAAAAAAAGGAAAAACTGTTTATAATAATATTCAATTAGTAGGTAGTAGGTACCTATACCTAATACCTGTATGCATTTTTAATTGTACGTTCCGTCAGCGTAAAATGTTGCAGCTCGCTAAAATACAAACCAGTGAAACCCCTACCGCATATTATACTCTCGAACTTTGTCCGAGACACCCTGCGTACCTATACTATTACAATGTTATTATATCCACACACCCGAGGCCAAAGTGGCTTTGCAATATTATATTATTATTATAATATTATGTTCTTTGGAAGGACCGCTTTCCCTTAAGTCTATCGGCGAGTTCCGACTCGGTGCAGGCGCGCCGCCGAACGAGAAACGCAGACGAAAGTCACCACCACATCGTCGACTGCACGTCATGGCGACGTCGCCGGAGATATCGACTTGATAAATTTCGCAATACTCAACACGATATCGAACACAATTTTCTATCGAAATGCCGTCGAGCGGGTTTTGTGTAGCGTGAACGAAAAAAAAAAATCACTTTCTTAGTTTCTTCGCATTCGTCGGGCGATGATAAAAGATCGATTGTTACCTATATATATATATATATGGCTATTTATCAATACCTTTTTTTAGCATATGCATACATATTTTTTCATATTTGTTCGTTTTTCAATAAATTTATATTGCATAATATCATATATAAAACATATTATATTAATAGTTTGTTTTGCATATTTTAAATTTGGTTTAAACATTTTTAAATAGTTCATGACAAAATTCAATTTTTTTAATTAAATAAACAAATTTATATTATTTTATATTCACGTGAACAATTATTAAAAATAAAATATTTTATACCTACAGCTATAATCACAAGGTACAAATCCGCTACTGAAGTCGTAAGATACAGGCGCGGACTGCCTGGGATGCTGGGATGCTATAAAATCCCATGCCCTAAAATATATTTGCCTAATATTATTTATTATATATTTATAGACTCTAGACACCTAATGAACAGCAGATCTTTACCAACTTACGAATATTAGTAATCTATAATATTTTACAATTTTGATTGAAAGTTTGTTGAAACTTGGTACTTATTTACGTTTTTAACGTACACCTATCCAATATTTTTTTAAAACGAAATAAAATAAAATATTAATATTTTATGAATAAGCTACATGTTTTAAATTTGCCCCAACAATTTTTATTATTTGCCCTTTAAATTGTGTAGCATCCCGTGCCCTATTTCACCAGTCCGCGCCTGGTAAGATATTTTACCATTGTTGAACAAGATTGAAGGGATTCTAATTTCCAATACTATATTCTAAAATAGAACAAACCAGATAAAAATATATAGCTGTTAAGCAATTTGGAGAAATACAAATCCACGAAGAGCTTTATTAGTTACATATTATATCGTTTTTCACGTGAGATATCAGTGTTCTTGGTTTTTTTCGATGTACCATGATAGAATGTTAACATTTTTTATTCTTTGGTCAAAACGCTTGAAAATTCAATGCAAGTGTCCTCAAAAAATGCTTACATTGGTTACAAATAAATCAAATGTATGGGTATAATAGTATAAACAGTATATATAGACACAATACTTCCACAAGCCGCGTAATTTTATTTTACTATATTATACTATATTAATTGTAAATTGTAATAGTTATAAAATAAAAACCATGACAAAAACGTTTATTTATATAAATCTATACATGGGATTATGACAGTATGCCATCTTGTTATTTACAGGTTGGGATCGACGTCTGGGCCGAGTCATCAGTGAATATGACACTCTCGACCCCACCAGCTGGAGACGTCGAAACTCTGTCATCTGCAATCTCGTCGACTTTACCACCGGTTCGGCCTGTGGAAGACGACACGTCAGAGTCATAACGCTCAATTCAGAACGTGGAAGCAGAGGTGGTAGAGTCGACGAGACTGCACATGACAGAGTTTCGACGTCGCCAACTTGTGCAGAGGTTGCGGGTGTCATATTCACTAACGACTCGGACTGAGACGGGGAATCATCAGTCGAGACGGCGAAAGATTCTGCAATGGGTGCGATCGATAAGTCTGTGGACTTCGTGGAATCGCCGCCAAACCATACCACCTCTGCTTCCACGTTCTGAACGGAGCATTCTGATTCCGACGTGTCATATTCGATAGGCCGAACCGGTGGTAGAGCCGACGATACTGCACATGACAGAGTCTCGACGTCACCAACTTGTGCAGGGGTTGCGGGTGTCATATTCACTGATGACTCGGCCGGTGACGGGGAATCATCAGTCGAGACGGCGAAAGATTCTGCAATGGGTGCGATCGATACGTCTGTGGACTTCGTGGAATCGCCGCCAAACCGAACCATCTCTGTTTCTACGTACTGAATGCTGCATTTTGATTCCGACGTGTCATTTTCGATAGGCCGAACCGGTGGTAGAGCCGACGATACTGCACATGACAGAGTTTCGGCATCGCCAGCTTGTGGGGTTGCGGCTGTCATATTCTGCACTGACGACTCGGCTGCAGACGGGGAATCAGTCGAAAAGGCGTTTGATTCAGACCGGATGTTGACAATATCGGAAACTTCTGCGGTAATCGAAATCATATTGTTTTGAAAACATAGGTACTGCCGTCAAAATAACAAACGAAACGTTAGAGAGTTATAATTTTTCCACTTGCAGGTTATAAAAATTATTCACGATGTGTTTGCTGTACAACGGTCAAATAATTAATACTGAGTCGCCTGAGATGCAAAAGCTTGGTATTTATATTTCAAACACTCGCGAAGCCCATGGCAACAAGATTATTCTAGTTTTTGTAAAACGAGAATGTATTTAGATTTTTTAAGACCTGTCCAGTGTTCTTTTTGAAAAAATAATTTTAAATTTTAAAAAAATCATTTACCTACCTACGATAATTATTTATTAAAATCTTATTTATATTTTTAAGTTATACTGTTCAAGTACAAAACTAAAAGGCATTTTATTATTTAAATTAATTCAGTTTTTATTCAATTAAACAAATTTTATGATTGAAACACCACTTACGTAAGTAGAATAATCACTGCGAAAAAAAAAGATTTAAATGCTCGAAAAACCATCGAAAAATGCTCTAACAAATGGCTAAAAATGTCCATAATATAAGTATTTTACCGCAATAATACCCTTAAAACTTGACATGTAAAATAATATTTTTAATGTAATGATTTTATTAGGTACACCTAAATAATTAAAATAAATAATACATTTTAGTTATTTACTAAGCATTTATTAAAAAAACCTGAAATTTGATTAGTAGTTCATAGTGTTTATAAATTATAATCACGGCCTACCAATTTTACTATTGGATACATGTTTTTCCCTCTGTATAGGCCTAGGTGGGTAAATAGTTAAAAGTATTTTTGGATCAAAAAGATATTTCCCCCCTCCCCCTCTATAAAAGACGAACCCAATCCTCTACTGAAGTCGTAAGATATACAAATATGCAAACTATCAAAATTACCGTAAACTGCTGAAAAATGCTCGAAAAATTAAAAAACATCCAAATATACAACAAAATACAAAATAAAAGTTTCAATGTATGAAGTATCTGTTTCATGAAACAAATTATATGTACTTGGAAAGCATTGTCTATGATCACAAAAAAAAAAAAAATTCACTTTGCATTGAAATCCGGGCCTTATAGTTATAATTTTAATCCGGCGGTTGCCTGGTTATTCAAATTGCACATAAATTTATTTAATATTCCGTCACACGATTTCTACCGTCCAAGTGTTATCCTAACCTAAATCACCTAAAATGTAGTCGGACATAATTTCTTTAAGTACCAAAGTTTTTCATCAGATGAGTGTATAAATTATACAATGCCTCAAACATTATATCGTCGTATTTGTGCAATTAAACAAACATAGGTACGCGTTTGATACTGCCTCGATATATAGGTAGAGACGGCGCGTGTTTCACAACAATTCTTCATGCGAACTGCCGCAGATTGTTAATTGTTACCTTATATACATAACAATATGTAATATATTATTTCTATTGTTCTTGCAATCTCACTACACGTATATATTATATTCCTATGAATTTTTTTGTTGTTTTTCTAATATAAAACAGGTAGGCACGTTATTTTTTATGCGCGCCCGTTCCGAAAATCCACAATCTGCCGTATTGTGAACAAGACAACAAGTAGTAACAACTATAAAAAAAATATACATATACATATACATATATACATGTAATAAAATATGCGGCATTGAAAATCAAACGGTGCTTTTTTTTTCTTGTAATAATTAAAACGGATGATTTCAGTGTTTGTTATAAGTTTTAACGACCTTATTATATAGTCTGCGACCTATAAACATTAAACATATAACATATAACAATATAATATTATGCGCTAGGAAAGTTTTACGTGTCGGGCCATCATACATAATATAATACACACACACATTTTATACATTTCACTCTGTGTGGAGCATCTTTCTAATTTTTTCGTTCACATATATAATAGATTTCACCCTCCGAATAGCGATATAAATATGATTCCCTTTAAAAACTACACCACCCATACTATAAAGTACCTACCTATTGTAATATCTTATATTATTATATCGGTGACTACAACTAAAATGTCTGATAATTTTTTTTATC